>CAUYPO010018019.1:0-75048 GCA_963574435.1 Cheirogaleus major | reverse complement strand
TCAAGGTCAGGAGTTTGAAACCAGCCTGAGCAAGAGCGAGACCCCGTCTCTACTAAAAATAGAAAGAAATTAATTGGCCAACTAAAAATATATAGAAAAAATTAGCTGGGCATGGTGGCACATGCCTATAGTCCCAGCTACTTGGGAGGCTGAGGCAGGAGGATCGCTTGAGACCAGGAGTTTGAGGTTGCTGTGAGCTAGGCTGATGCCATGGCACTCTAGCCTGGGCAACAGAGTGAGACTCTGTCTCAAAAAAAAAAAAAAAAAAAGTATTCATTGTTATTGGACTAGCATTGCCTCTAGGCCTTTTCCATGAACAGGGTTCATAAGTATGTATTTTTTTTTTAAAAGAGAAAGAAATTAAATGTTCCTAAGTTAAATGTTCCTAATACATCCACTTCAAATTAAAGATGTTAAAGGATTTTTATTTAATGTTTTTGATTTTATAATGATCTCTTTTCTCTTAGGCTGGAAATCTTGGTTCCTAATAGCTAACATAATTATTTTCTTTAACCTACAGTAAAAGTAGCTCCAAAATAACTAACTACATATAACAACAAGGATGCAGTTTAAGGCTTTTCTGTGTTTCTTTCATATCCTTAAGTTATATACTTTGAGGGATGTTTGCTCAGAATGTCTTTTAAAATTTACTTTTGTACTATGTGGTTATGCCAAACTTTATAGATTCAAGTAACTTTCCATTTATTTCAAATTTTAGAGATTGCTTTTTTATTTAATAGATTTTGTTTTATAATATGTAAAAATTTATATAGTGTCTCAAAATAAAAACTGTAAAATACGATACATTCAAAATATCTATCTCCCATCTTTATCCCTTCCCCCCGTTTTCCGCCCCCAGGTAGCCATCTGTATTAGTAAAAACAGCTTAGTATTAACTAAGCTTTATCCTTCCATTATTTCCATTTGAAAATATAAGTAAATATACATTTTTAAAATGTATTTCTCCCTCCTAAATTTCCACATAAGATAACATACTATACATACTCTTCTGTACTTTGCTTTTTTTACTTAACAATATGTTCTGGAGATCTCTCCATAGCAATACATAGGTATCTTTTTCATTTCATTTTACAGCTGAACAGTACTCTGTAATATGGTTGTACTGTACTTTATTCAACCAGGCCCCTCCATATTGATCGACATTTGGATTGTTTCCAATCTTCAGTTATTATAAATAGTACTGAAATGAATAGGCATATGAGTACCCTAAAGTGAAGTTCCTAGATCAAAGGGTAAAATGCATGTTAGTTTTGCTTCAACAAAAATTTCTTATTCATGATATTGAAGAATTGACAAGGAAGCAGAGTTTCTTTTTCCTCTTATATGAATAAATTATTTTAGTAGATAATATAGTTGACCACCTACTACACTCCTGGTATTGTTCTAGTTGCTGCGCATACAACAAGAGGTTCTACAAAACTTCATGGAGCACAAAGGTAAATAAACTAATTTCAGATTTTGCTAAGTGCTATGAAGGAAGAAAATGAGTTGATATGAAAGTAACTGAAGAGGACTCAGTTTAGATAGAGTGGTCAGATGAGGCCTCTCTGAAGAGGTGACATTTGAGCTGAGACATGAAGGTTAAAAATGATTAATACTGCCATTTATTGACTTCCCTACTAGATGCCAGGCAGTATAAAAGATTTTCATCCACTGCCTTATTTAATCTCACAATAGTCTTCAAAGCCTATTTTATAATTCCCATTCTACAGATAAGAAAACCGGTGCTCGGAAAAGTAAATTACTTGCTCATGGTCTCAAAGTTTGGAAATAAGGGCTGAGATTTTAATCAAATCTAGATCTAACTCTGAAACTAGATAAGATAATCTCTTTTCAACGTATTGCATTGCCTCTCTTAACCAGGAAGAAAGCAGAGAATATTGAGTTAATACAGTAAATGATGTAGACTCTTGTTTTAACCTGGCAGAAATATATATTTTCTTTTTTCTTTTTTGAGACAGAGTCTCACTGTGTTGCCCAGGCTAGAGTGCCGTGGCATCAGCCTCGCTCACAGCAACCTCAAACTCCTGGGCTCAAGCGATCCTCCTGTCTCAGCCTCCCTAATAGCTGAGACTACAGGCATGTGCCACCATGCCTGGCTAATTTTTTCTATATATATTTTTAGTTGGCCAATTACTTTCTTTCTATTTTTAGTAGAGACAGGGTCTCGCTGTTGCTCAGGCTGGTCTCAAACTCCTGATCTTGAGCGACCCTCCCACCTCGGCCTCCCAGAGTTCGAGAATTACAGGCGTGAGCCACCACACCCGGCCTATTTTTTCTTTTAAAGCACTTCTCATCTTTATCACTGAATGGTTACAAATTCAAAATATATAATATGCTTGTTTTATTTGGGAATATTTGTTGTACAAGTAAATAGAGAAATACACCTTTTTGTCCAAGCTAAATAAAACAATTTGAATATTGTTTTTATCATTTTTGTTTTGATGCTGATTCTATCTTTAAAATACCATAGCAAAAATATCCTTCAGCTATTTCTAGCTTTTTATAATGATTTACCTTCTAAGTATCCTATTTATTTATTTCACAAATGTTTGTTAAAATCTATATGCAAGGTACTTTACAAGTGCCTGTTGAATTAACTTTAATAAATGTAATAGCCAAAAAATTGTACAGGGTTTTATGAATAGCTATAAAATTAATGTTAGGGGGAAATTTTTTTCTTGTACCAGTACTTATTGAGCACTTAAATATATTATCTTCTTTAAAAGGTAGAAACTGGTCCCCATTTTACAGAGAAAGGAGCTTGAGGCACAGAAAGCCTACATAATTTATCTGAGACCACCATCTAATAAATGGTAGATTTAGACCTAAGGTTTAAATTCTGTGCAATCATAGGTTTTCTATCATAAGCATTAAAAAGTTCATAACAAACAACAAAAAAAAGTTTATAGGGAACTATTATTATATTCTTCCTCATATTTTAAATTAAATCCATAATATCATCCAATGAACCATATATGAAGATTCATGACATTTTCTTTTGTGTCTTAAACTAAAAGTAGCTGCAGTTAAAACCCAGATTCTAATTTTACAAACAAGGCTACCTCTAACAATATTAAAATGAAATTATATTATTTCCTGGCTTAAAGAAAAATTCTCCAATAACCATGGGAATGTTTGTGGTATGAAGACAGCATCTTAAATCTCTATGCAAGTCATACACAAAGTGTTATTGCGATGAAAAAATAATGTCGTGAATAATACCTGCTCACAGCTCAAGATACTTGATGTATCTCAGGCCTCAGTGTTTGTTGGATTTTACAATTTCATGAGCAAGATTTGTATTTTTTAAAAAGTTCTATATTTCTGTGTGTTCCACTTGATGTCAAATCTGTATTCTTAGGTTGTGGGGTTCCATTAAAAAAAAAATAAATAATTGCAGTCCCTCCTCCTTCCACCCTCCTTTCCCCCACATACTCATTTTGTATAATATGGTAATGATATCACCGTAGCAGTAATTACGGGTCATCTTCATTTCTTTCATCTCTGCCTGTTCTGATGGCTTCATTCCTTTGACGGAAAAGATTTGGCTCTGGGTGCTATGATTATTTTGTTAAGCGTTATTCGAATAGACAGGAGTGAGAGAAATTAATCAATCCAAATGCAATTAGCATCATGTTTAACCCAGTGATGGACGTCTCAAGGTGAAACAGCCAGGGGAGTTTCAGACATTATTATTCAATCCAGTGGTTCTTATCTAAATTATAATCAAGAGAGGTTTTTATTGGCTTCTCAGTGTAAAGATGTAACTCTTTCCTTGCCCTGGGGGTCAAGAAGGCTAGGCCTTCATCCTCCCTAGATTTTAGCTACTGCCAGCACCTTGAAGTGGGAACATTGTTTTAGTATCCAAGTCATTTGAAATTATCTATACAGTGAATTTGGGCTGATTTTCCTGAGAGTAGAATCTAGTCTATGAATTAAGTTACTCTGGCTAACTTGGAGCAAAATATTTTGTGTACTGATCAAGTCACTTTGACTAATTGTTGTTCTATCTTAACCTTACATGATAGATTATCATTACTATTCTCACTTTATGGATGAGGATATTAAGACTTTGTGAAGCTACTGGCCTTTGGTTATAATAAGTGTTTGACCAGGATCTATTACTATGTAAGGGCCCTGAAGCGTGAATGTTCTGCACAAATTTATGAGCATTTAATAAAAGTTCTAGTCCTCAGAGTATTAATCCATTGTTTTGACCTCATTGCCTTTCACTCAACTGAGTTTCACCCTTGAAAAGGGAACCAAGTGAAACTATGAAATAGGCCTGTGAGGCCCCCAGAAAAGTAAACAAAATACAAATAGGAAGTTGTTAACTCTCATTTCTTGAACACTAATCTGGGGGTTTTTGTTGCTGTTTTCGTTCATTTTTTGGTTGGAAGACGATGATAAGAAAAATAGCATTTTTGCAATCTAGTCTTGTTTTGCTCTTAAAAGAAGGCAGGGCAAAGAGTTGATGGAGAAACAGTCTTTCACCTGAATACAACATTTTTCAAATGCCTGACAATTAAGATTCTTCTACTTCTGCCTTCAATCTTCAGGCATCATGGCTGACACTTTCCATATTTTATGTTCCTGCTTGATGTTTTATATTCTGAAAATAAATCTGTTGGCTGGATATTTCTGTCCTTTTTTTTCTGTTATGAAAAGCCATTAAAATTATTCTCCATATTGGAACTGTCCAGATTCTTTTACCTGCACATTGAGTCCTGGATTTTCTTTTTCTCATTATTTCTTGGATAAAACATTCTCTGCAAATGATCCTTACTGTGAATTGAAGGAAAAAATTAAATATAAAATTGTCTTTTGTTGAAGTCACTGGAGGAAACATTGTTCTTAGCCATCCCACCCTTTTGGAAGAAAAAGTCCTATTAGAACACCAAAACCCCCAATAGAAAGAGAATCTGGAAAGTGTGCTCCCAAAAATACTTTTTTGAGAATTCCAAGGATGAGAATTTTGATAGTCTGTGATAATTTGATCACAGATGTAGCATCCAGACTGTTCTTTTCTCAAATGTATGGTATTTCAGTCTCCTTTTTTGAAATGGTTATTATGCCTAAAGAACCTTAGGCAAAAGCCTCAAGGCTGTTCTGCTGACCTTCAAATGCTACTTTTATATATTTTAGAAAAGAGTAAGATTTACATCAGCTCTCACTTGTGTGTACTTTCCCACAAGAGCTGATTGAGAATGGTCAGCAGACCTTATTATAGTTACACCACCTGCTGGTCCTAATGGAATGAGGCTTCACCCAGTGACACAATGCTCACTTCACAGCTATTTCTGCTCTTGACAGTGGTACCAGCACAAGATGCTCTCATATTAGAGGCATTAAAAAGTGCTTAGTCCTTGGCTTGAATTATTGATTGCTTGGTGATACTTTTCATGCAGAGATCTGACACTGAACTGGAGCCTGGTGAAGACTCTCAGTCTGGCAGACTGCCCTGGAGCTGCTCTGCTGTATGCCAGCTCTGTGCCATAGTGACAGACACCAAAATCGGCATTATAGATCACTTTGGTTTCCTTTTGTTCTCTTCTAATTCACCACAATACCTGTTAACAGCTACCTCCATCTAAACGGCAACATGAGAAGAATCTCTTTCTGTAATAAAACATCTTTGAATTTATTTAAATCTTTGTAATATCTAGTATGTAGTAGGTACTCCATGTGACTGACTTCACTATTCACCCACATCCGTCATGCTTCTCTTCTGCACAGCACACACCGATGACTGACCAGTAGATCCCTCTTGTCATAGCTATTAGAATGCATTCAAGCTTTCAAGCAACAAAAAAGTAATTTTCTTTTAATTTTTATCTTTTAGAGACAAGATCTCACTCTCTTGCCCCGGCTGGAGTGCAGTGATGCGATCATAGCTCACTGCAGCCTCAAACTCCTGGGCTCAAGTGATCCTTGTGCCTCAGCCTCCCAAGTAGCTAGAACCACAAGCATGCACTGCCATGCCCAGCTAATTTTTCTTTCTTTTCTTTTCTTTTCTTTTCTTTTCTTTTCTTTTCTTTTCTTTTCTTTTCTTTTCTTTTCTTTTCTTTTCTTTCTTTTCTTTTTGTTTCTTTTCTTTCTTTTCTTTTTGTTTCTTTTCTTTCTTTTCTTTTCTTTCGAGATGGGGTTCTCTCTATGTTGCCCAGGCTAGTCATGAACTCCTGGCCTCAAGCGATCCTCCCACCCCATCCACTCAAAGAACTGGGATTACAGGCATGAGCCACTGCACCCAGCCCAGAAAAGTAATTTTTAAAGAAGAATCAAAAACATAATTATAACAAACGACATCATTTCTACAAAACATCTTCTGTGAAGCTAATTAACCAAACAGCCTTTTGGTACATTGATTTAAACTAACCAGGATTTTGTGTGTTCCTTTGTTAGAAGTATCTGCTAGTATAATTAAGGAAGATAGCTGCCTCTACATAATACCCAATATTACTCCAGCAGGGCTTAATCTGCCAGAGTAGATGTGTGTGTTACACAGATGCAAGTCAGTCATGTTACCATTTGTTTTACATTTGAAGATCTTTTTAAAAATAAATAGGTAGGCCTCATTTTGCCACTCCTGGTGCTGTATGTCCACTTACTTGGTGCAGACCTGGTACTTTTTTGAAGCAGCAGCTAAGGAGACTCCAGAGCTCACTGTGGCCGACAGAAAGGCCAAAGAAGGAGTCAAGACTGAGAACAATGGTTATATTAATCTGAAGATGGCAGGGCAGGATAGTTCTGTGGTGCAGTTGAAGTTCAACAGGCATGTACCACTTAATAAACTAATGAAAGCCTATTATGAACAACAGAGTTTATCAGTGAAGCAGGTCAGATTCCAATTTGATGGGCAGCCAATTAATGAGGCAGACATACCTGCACAGTTGGAAGTGGAGTTTGAAGATACAATTGATGTGTTCCAGCAGCAGACAGGAGGTATCTACTACCAAGGGAACCTGCTATTCATTCCAGAACTCCATTCCCACATGCCAAGTATACCTTCTCAGTTAGAGAACTACAACTTGGTTGTACTATATCCTGACTACCACAGTATAGATTTCTCTCTTCTTCATTTACCCCATCCTCATTCCTTTATTGTACAGAGGAGCATTTGTACACGAGCATATTGCCTTTTTCTTTTTAATGGCCAATTGTATGCTTTGATAAATATCAGATGGAGATGGGATAGGGGGAAAATACTGATTCTGTGAACATAACCCCTTTCTCCATTGATGGCATGTTTATTCAGCTCTTATCTTTATATTTCATTAAGTTATTTTGCTCTCACCACTTAACAAAAATCAATAACAAAAAATCCTTGCATACCATGTTCAATTTTAATGTTTTTCATATATCATTTTAAAACCAAGGGCAATTTTATAACTTTTTTGTACATACTTGTTACATATAGGGCAATATGCTTTAAGTAGAGATAAATTACTCTAAAAGAAATGAATCTTAAATAGTTTTCCCATCAAGCATTCTGTTGCTCAAATAAACTTTTTGTTTGAAATGAAAGAAAGAGTTATACACTAGTTTGCACTTACTGAATCCTATGTGACCTTTTTATTAATCCCACCTAGAACAGATGAGGAACCTGAAGCTCAGAAAGATAACTTGGTGTAACTTGCCTGTGGTGGTCCAGGGTCAGTGTAGGAGCTCATGTTCAAATCCAAGTGTTTCTAATACTAGATGTCCTATTCTTTTCACAATGTTGTCTCCTTTATTTCCTGGACACTCATGTTAGAGTCCCCTAAAAACAGCCTGTTGTTGCTTTTCTGGATGTGAGAAAACCAGTGGAAAGTAACTCTTCTTCACTCACAAGTGTATTTAATTATATTGAGGCACAGAAATATTTAAAGTAGTTTGCACTGGAATTGAAAACCAAACATTATGAGTTTCTTCCATTTCATTAAAAAGTTATTTAATCTTTGCATTGTTCCCCACATAAAAGCTGAGCAGAATTTTATCAGGCAATTGCTTCAAAGTTATAATCTAGAAAATCTTTCTGTAATAAAACCCATATGTCATTGGCGAAAGGTGCAAAGCCCTGGCAGAGAGGGCTGGTCTCAAGAGAGATTCTGCACCCAATCTCGTTAACCAGGGTGCCTCTGATAATCCCTCATCCCCTCACCAGTGAGAAATCAATCTGTACCACTGAATCTTTTTCAACCAGCCACTGGAAAATTTACTGCAGAGAAGGCAGTTTGGGGATAGTCATTGTGGAAAGGGAGCCAGAGGCAAGGCTAAATGTAGGATGGAGGAATTGGAGAGTCTAAAGAAGAGATTGTATTAAACCACACACCACCTTCAGAGAAAGCAGAATGGAGCCCTCCTTTCAGCCCTGACCTCTCTAAGTATACCCAGGTATTTACAGCTGCCATGAACCTGACAGCCCTAGAGAAACTACAAAGACAGTACTAGAAACAGTGTAAAACCGGAAGTCGATTGTAGTTTATCCATTTGCTGCCTTTCAATGTGTACGAGTAGTCCCCTCTCCACACTCTCTGCAGCAATTCATGTGTTAACCCTATGGTGACAGTCTCAGATGTGGCTTTTTCAATCTGTGATCTAAACACAACATAGGAGGACCTGTAAATCATGGCTTAACATGGGGATCATGCTTCTTTTCTGCACAGCATACACCATGGTAGTTGATGACCAGTGGATCCCTCATGGCATAGTTACTAGAATGGTAGTGGTGTTGAACCTTGTAATCCTAGAAAATAAATCCAGAATCAGAAAATAATTAACAGATCTCACTGACTAGATAAAACTCTCTAGAGCAATCTTGTTGTTTCTAGAATTGTTTTCTATATAACACATTGTGGGGAAAAAAGAACCAAGAGAGGGGAGGAACTGAAAGTGCTGATGAACATGTAATCTTACCCTGGCCATTTATTCTAGAATTATACCAAGCTGTAACTGTTGGGAAGAAGAAGGGACAGAGCTAGGCATGGGGAAATAGAAATATCTTTCTCTTCTCTGTAAGTAGGCAGTAGCCATCTCTAAGGTTTTTCCCCAAGGAGATTTGAAATCCTTGGTGAGAGTTTTTTAGTAAAACATATTTATATATAAAACCCTACTGGAATGTGTGTGTGAGAGTAGATGAGGAATACAGAATAGTAGCAGAAGGCTGTCTCCCTACTCCTAATGGGATTTTGTAGCAGCATGTGCGAGTTTGTTTCAGAAGTCAAAAATGAACAGATGTTGGTATAAATTACCTCTGTGTCTGATGTCTTGCAAATTAAAAGCGCGGTTGGCATCACTAAACAATTTCACTAGGTTTGGGGGGGTGAAGTTAGCAGGCGGTGATTACTGTAGCAGGTCGGTAAGAATCTTCACACTGCAGCAGAGCAGGAGAGCAAGGGTAAAGAAATGGCGAATAAAATAAGGGCTATATGAATTAATCAGAGATGTTAACATCTCTGATGACAAGTGAACAGGAGGGCACGTGCTCTGGAGCAGCCCCTGACCCACAGCAATTTCTCTGTGCACAAAAAGGGGTTGGTGCTTAGGATCTGATTTATAAGGCACAGCCCTCTTTTAGGGAGCAGCTGTGTCACACATTCGTATATCTCCTATATGGGACTGGCGAGTAGGGAAACTTTCTCCCCTCCCATGTAGGAGATGATGTCTTTTGAATTACTTCTACTTTTACGGTGGTTTCCTGCAGCTCTGTGTACTTGGATTAGGTTGAAGGGGGAGGAATGATTGAGTGGAAAAGGGGTTGTTAAAAAGGATTGGTTAAATTCAAGGAGAGCTTGCCACTGGAGAAACTTCAAAATATCCATTTATTTTTCCTTCTAAACCCTTTTGATCCCTTAAATAGTTTGAGTCTTTAAAAATCGTAAGTCTTAAAATATTGGTTATTCTCCCATTTGGGAAACAGTAAGTAATTGGTAGGTTTGAAGGGCAATAGACAGAAATCATTAGTGAGATCAGTGCAGTGCTCTAGGCCAAGGGCTTTTAGAACAATGACTTATTTTCCCCAGCAGAGTTTTGTATCACCCATGCCTGGTTTCCAGAGCACCTGCTTCTAACCATGTTGCAGGATCATTTGTTACCAGTTTAAAGTCCTTAATAAGCACTCAGAGTAGGCAGATATCCCATCCAGTAGAAATAAATAATGAGACCCACTTCACCCAAAAGTATAAGTAAACTTTTTTGCCCTAAGGCTGAGGGAAAAGAGTCCAAAGGATGGGGTTTTTGAGATTGCAAGTCTCCATTATCACCATTCATTCATTCACTCAGAAAGTACTGAGTACAATCTGGGACAATGGCTCATGCTGTATTCCCAATACTTTGGGAGGCCGAGGCAGGAGGATCACTTGAGGCCAGAAGTTCAAGACCAGCCTGGGCAACATAACGAGACTACATCTCCACAAAAAAATTTTTTAAGTAGCCGAGTGTGGTGACATGCACCTGTAGTCCCAGCTACTCAGGAGGCTAAGGCAGGAGGGTTACTTGAGCCTAGAAATTTGAGGCTGTGTTGAGCTATGATCACACTACTGCACTCCAGCTTGGGCAACAGAGCAAGACCCTGTTTCCAAAAAAAAGGTACTGAGTATAAGAGTAAGAGAACTTAATTACTTACCCACTTCTGAAAAGTGTTGTGTTAGTGATTACTATTATACCAAGCATGTTAATTATTGCTTATATCCAAAAGAAAAATAGAGCAGGTGGCATTAACATGCTACCTGTTAAAGATGAAGAAACTGAGGCTCAGAAATCTTACCCAATCCAACATGTCACCCAGCTAAGTGCTAGAGCTGGAACTTAAACTGAGTTCAAATCCTGTGTTCTCTGGAAGAAGTCCATGTTGCCTCCCACGGCCAAGAAAGTACTTGATTAGATTTCCTCTAGAGTAATTAGTCCTTGACCCCAATCTCTCCATTAACTTGGCATTACTTCCATCAAGAGAAATGATTTTTCTTGCCAAATAAGCAAAGTACATTAAAAAGGATGCCCACAATGTAGAGAATGGAGCACCAAGAGCCACTAACTAGTTTTATTATTTGTCTGTGGAAAGGAAGGAAATTAATATTTATTGTATTCCTACTTGGTTCTAGTTCTTGTATATATTATCATTCATCCAACCAACATTAATTCAGCAAATACTAAACAATCTCTGCCCTCAGTTCTTACATTTTAGTGGTGGAAGACAAGTACATAAACAAGTAATCGCATGCAAGTCTTATAGGAACTTTGAGTGTACAAGGTTTGGTATAAATCCACAATAGAAGGAATGGTCAGTTTGATTTGAGCTAAGGCGGGGTCATGGGCACGTGAGGCAAGACCCAGCACTAGGGCTTCTACTTCTAGTTAATGGAATTTCCTTTCCTTTTGTTGGAGCTCAGGAACTAGTGAAAGATAGGGGATGTTTAGCTTAAAGTTACTAAAAGCCTCCCTGTGGTGACAGAGTTTGTGTCATTTCTTCATTATACAAGTAAACAAGGAATTGCTAAACTTAGATCAGGATAGAGGGGAGTGGGAGCTCATTTGAGTACCATTTGCTCTGAGCTTGGGAAAGGCAACAAGGAGGCTAGGGGCAAAGGTCCTTCTCATTCCTGAAAGTGCTCCCTGGCTACCTCACTTCTTTGGCCAGGATGGAGACATGTTCTTAGAAGGCGACACAGCCTGCCTTGTGCCCACTGCATGGTTCCAGAAGACATCTGGCTTCCAGGCCCAGCCATCAGAAACTTTCTGCACTGTTAAATCCATTTAAGAGATCTGAAAAGATGACCCTGTGGGATGGGATAAAGGGAGTGTTATATTACCTATGCATTTTGAGGATTTGCTTGACAGAGCTAAAATGGGGGGCTTCTGGATGGCCCTTGTAATTGAGAAATGTTTTACTTTCATTTTGGAGCCTATATGTAGGAAAGTAGCTGTATAAACCCACTTGTAACTACAGCATTCAAAGATTGATGGTGCTGAAAGTCAGAGAAAGACACATAAACCTTGCCTGGCTATATTAAATATCTAAGGACTGACAATGCCAAGAGAGAGAAGACCAAAGCTCTATAAACCCTACTTTATTACACCATCCACAGATGAACTGCACTGAGGGAATATAAACCCTGTTATATTACACTATCCAGGGACTAGCACTGCTGAGAGATAGGGGAAATGATCTCTAATTTCGATTTGAGATTATAAATGTCCAGAGACCAACAACCCAGAGAAGACTCTAATCTTGGTTAAATTTTAGCCCCCAAGAGCAAACCTTCTGAGATAGTGAACATGAGTATTAGATTCTTGAGAGAGAGATAGGTTTTTGGGGAATTCTCTGGTAATTTTTTTTAAGGGTGGATGATACAGTCTTCCCTAGTTGACCTGTATAGCAATTGCCAACTTCAGAATAGCTCTGTATGGTTTTAGTTGTCAGTAATAGTTTGTTTTTCCCCTTTTTAGGAAGTTTGTAGTGATTGAATCTGTTGTGGTAGCAACTTGATATACAATTTAAATCAATCTGCATTTTTTAAATTAAATCTTCCTATGATCCTTTTTTCAGATTTTAGATTTTCACTGATCTTTTGTTTGCTTTGTGATTCCAGCCAGAGAGATGACACGGGGGAAATTCCTCAACATTCTAGAGAAGCCCAAGAAGTAGCAGCTGTTTGTGGACAGGATGTCCTGGGAACTGTAACCAAGCTCCTTTCCCAGTGCAGCTCTGACGATGCACAACTCACTGCTTCCTCGGGAGAGGCCAAGGGTGTACCTCCAGGACTGCCCCGCTCCCCTCCTCCTGGCACTCTGCACTTCTGAGGACACTCGGAAGCAAGAGAAGAATCTGCTCTACCCAAGGATCATTGCAGTTATTCAGTCAGCGTCCACACTTTGACCTTCTTAGCCTCAGATATTGGTAACACCAGAGGGCATATCATTCTTAAAGATCAAAGTCCTGCTTTATCATTTCCAGAAGTGATTCAGGAGCCCTGGGATCTTACAGTTGATTTGATTCAGTGATGGCAAAGTCATTTGTGACATTTTGATTGAATGGGTTTTTTGAGTTGTACTTGATCTCCGAGGAAGTATTTATGATGCAAGGAGACCAGATTCTGGATCAGACCATGCAGCCTGACCTATGATCTCTCCAGTATATACTAGGTTCCAAGAATCCCCAGCTGGAGAAACCAGAATCTGCTCAAAATGTACACCTGCTTTTTAAACTCTGCGCCTCTCATGATAGTCCCATCCCTCAATGCCTTCCATCCCCACCTCCCAGCCCCACCTTCCAGTTCTGACTCCAGGCAAGGGGATCCCCGAGTAGTGAGTTCCTCCTGGAATGAGCTTGTGTAGTAAAAGGCCCATGGAAGGTTGCATTGGGTTCTAGACCTCAAGACCAATCTGAAGGTGACAGAAAGGACTTTTAAGTTCTAGTTAATCTGTTACAGATTCAAACAAGAAAATCAGTATGGCCCGAAAGATAGGAGAATGGGGTGGCTCACGGCAGTTCCCATTTAGTTGAAAACTAGAGACTGAAATTGACCTTAAAGGAACATGCTATGGGATGTGGCAGTGTTTTGTCCCTTCTTACAGCACACATCAGATACTTTACCTGTATAACAGAAACACACACACACACACACACACACACATACATACACACACACAAGAAAGAGAAAGAGAATTTCCTGACTTAAATACAACTCTCATGGAATCCTTCACCAGTTATCTGTCTCTGTGTTAAAACCTGAAAATCTAGCCCATGGATAAAATAGATTATACATGTTCTCCATATTTGTCTCATAAGCCAGCCCCCAGCATCTGATGTTTTAAGAAGTGCATGGAGTTTTTTAAACTTTGTGAAAAGAATATCCCTGTGACAATAGCCTGATGGTGTTTGGACACAAGAAAAGTTATGGTCAAGTTTTTGGTCTTGAGTGTCTGTGCTAGACCACAGCACTCTTAAATTTAACAGCTGTTCCATTAACCATTTTCTGACATTTGTGCCTTGTTCCCATGCTAGAATTAATGTTGGATTTTTCTCTCATTTGTGCCATGCAGTTTTACTTATTGAAAGAAAAAAATTGAACACAAGACACAGAGGATGAGTATGAGAAGCAAAACATTCTGCTGGGTGCTACATAGAAGGTTAGGTTGTAGAGTCTTTGAATTTAAGTTAAGCTTACTATTGACATTTCTTTATCTCATTAAACACGGTTGAAGTGGGGGTGTGTGTGTGTGGCCAAAAACAGTGCCATAATGTCAAATTCTTCCTTTGCTCTGTTTTTGAGAGTTGATGGCATCAGGCACTTTCAAACGTTTGGGGAAACCGATTGGGATACCTCCCCCAAACCAACTCAAGTCTGTAACCAGAAGCCAGGTAGTTGGTTTTCTGGTCTGCTTTGTCCTCCTTCTTTTACTGTCATCTTATTCACCAGCACTTAATGTAAGTAGATGTTTTAGAATTGCAATATTTATTGGTTTTGTATTTGTTGTCCTTAGAAATGTTAATGATGTATTTTTATATTAATATAAATTTATGTACAGTGTGTGTGTATGTATTTCAGGATGTTAGAGGATTGTACTTTGTGTGTGATGGTTTCTATGTCTTCATAATAAATGTCCCTTTTATAGGAGGGTGAGTTTTTCCTCAAAGGCTAAGTTGCATATGTAAAGCAAAGAGCTCATCAGAAGTACATATGACAAATAACCCTACTATCTTCCCCCTTAATATCTTAGTGGGTTGTTTGGGGCTTTATAGTCATCTTGATCTCTCAGCTTCCAGTCTGTCCTATCAGCCATCCTGCTCATTACTGCTCAATTCCCTAAAGTAGTACTTAGAAACCTATATTACCTCCCCATGTCTCCTAATAAAGCCTGGATCTATTGACCTGGCATTTTAAGACTTTCTAATAGTTTAGTTTCCTTCCTCTCCCACATATGAAGTCTCTGTTCCCGTTACTCTGAACAATTCCCAGTCAGTTCCTCACTTGAGTGCCTTTGCTCATGCCATTGAGTTCCTAGAGAGTCTTGCATCCCTTTTGTACCTATCAAACTTATTCTGCCTATGTGAGCCCCAGTGATCCAGCTGGAAGTGATCTTTCCCCCTGCATTCCTACAGCATTTATGTTTACCATCCCTATGACTCTTACCACACTCTATCTTGTATTAAGTGATCTGAGTATATGTCCTACTGCCTTCTAAATTATAAGCTCCTCAAGGTTATAGCTGTCTCCTACACATCTAGTTCTTCAGTGTCATCTTTGAACTGGGGTTCAAAACCTATCTGTTTGTGGACTTTCAATTATACAGGATGGATTGAAAACAGGTATTTCTCTGCCACCTACTAAATCCCTTAATGTGAGTTTCAAACATGTTCAAGAACTATAGAAGTTCTGCTACTGCTATCACCTGTGATAGTTTACCTGCTCTAGACCAGAGCATGCCCTTTTAGAGAAAGCATTCCATTTTAAGGAAGGCACATTGCTTACCATCATTGGCCCATCTTTTATTTCAAAGAAAACATCTGGGTGAGAACAGTAGATTTTTGTGATCAGAAAAGCATGGCTGATTGACTAAATAGGGACAGCGTGATGAATGTCTACTATATGTCTTTAGAGACTATTTTTCTAATAAATAATTATTTGCCAAAAGATTGTTTTCCCCTTTCTCTTTGCCATTCCAAATGCTATCCTGTAATGTATGTGTTGGCTGTGAGGAGCATCGTCCTGAAAAGCATAGCATTGGAGCTTTAATGCTTTTTAAAATCTTTTCTTACTGGTAGTCTCATTACTTCTTGCTTTGTTTGGTCTCTCAGATTTTAGGCATCTGATGATTTTCTTGGCTTTCCTTCTATAGTTAGAGCACTTAAAGTTCACAGGATATTAATTATGTTGATATTGAAATGCCATCATTAATTTTTCTTTATCTTTTTGTTACCCATTCGTCATAGTTTTTAAATGGACACTTGCTAACTGCTCCTTGGTTTTGGTTCTCTAGGTCTTGCTTATTATAGCTCTTCTGGATTCACCCAAACCAGGGTAGTGAAAATGGAACTGGTGAAAGTCATCCCATTGTCACTGTGGCTTCAAAAGGGTGTTTTGACTTCCATAGGAAATTTTTTTTTTTTTTGACATTGAAGACCATTTAATAGAAACACTGAACTCTAAAGAGAGTGGTGGCAGCAACACGTTCTACTACAGAATAACCTCCTGTTTTCATAGACAATTAACATTGCTATTGTTCCATGATACATATTCCAGTGGAAAAACTTGTCAGGAGCTTTGCCAGGGCCAAGAGCTGAAAAACAGAGCGTGTCCTAATTAGCTAATTGTAAACTCAGTTAACATCTTAGGGATGGAACCAAAATTTGGCCATTGTTTTGTTAAACATTGCAAACTGCAGAATTCCTTAGCCCTTAGTCATAGTTTTTGCTCAATATCTCAGAGCTAGGCGTAGTCCCATTGTGACTTCTCTCCTCAGGGCTGGGGTGGGTGCTAGTCATCAAAAGTCTGGAATGTCATCTTAGGAGTAACCCTGGTAGCCTTTGGATGCATAGTAGGCAATGCGCAGGTGGTAAAATCCAGGAAGGAACACCAGAATGCCAATGATCAGGACTGGAACAGCTCGGTCTGTCCCCCCTTTGCTGATGTAGCCCGACAGCAGGAGAGAGCCTATGATAATGAGAAAGGCGCCAATCAAAAACAGCACGGTGGCAAGTGCAGTGGCCTTATAAGGAATCTTAGGAGGGCTTTTCTTAAACTGAAGGTCAGTGTAGCCATCGTCTGTGCTGGAAAGCCTTGAGTATTTCACTTTACTACTAGGGATTCCAGCAGCCAGGTTGGTACGGGAAGGCATCATAACACACTGACACAGCTATAGTCAGAGTGTCGCGCCAGTGCCCTGCTCGCCGAGAACTCGCCCACGGTTGGCAGCGGAGGAGCCCAAGGCTGCATGGCACAACCCACCTAACTGCCACACAGTCCGCCCAAGCACCGACTAGTCCATAGGAACTTTGTAATGAAGCCAAGAAATTCCATTTCCAACGGGATGCTCTGATCCCTTCTGTTTCCTTCAGAATTGAGGCATCACAGGAAGGTGAACAGGCAGAGCAGGAAGTGAAGAAGTGAGGAAATGGGCAGGTAGGTCACAGCGGTTGGTCCCAGAGATCAGATAACATAGTTTCTTACAAATTCTCAACTAATTTCATCTCCAAGCATTTGGGTGTGCTCTCCATTTTCTGTTTTCTTCATCTTTTGAGAGCTATAAGACTATCTGATCTCTGCATGTTCTTCACTTCACTGGAGAGCCTTGCAACCCCCACCCCCAGGGAGTGGACAAACAGTGGTCCAAATTCATAAGTTCTGATGGACTATAACAGACTTTTTGGCACTTTGGAGGTATGTCCCTGACTATGCCTGAAGAGGCCACCAGCCTTTTACCCTTTGCCCGGCAGTTTTTCTTCTTGAGTATCTGGGGGCTTCAGATGATACCAGGTGTGGCTGTGAGGCTCCTGGTTGGCATGAGTGCTGGCAGAGCCTGTTAATTAGCACAGGAACACCCCAATGCTCCATTAGCTGGGCCAGGCATTTGGAACCTTCCCCTCCTGTGGGCCCCTTCCTCCTAATGAGAGCTGGAAGAAGGGCCTCACAAAACACTGCCTCAGAATAATATTCTGCTTTGTCCCTACCAGTAACCAGGGCTGACAGGATCACTCTGTCCATTTCTCTTCTAATTAGCACAATTCCAGCATGGCCTGAACCACCAAATGGAGAAAAGCGATCAAAAGCGATCGGACAACCGTACCGAATCACAAACACAAAGAGGGCCATTCCCTGTAATTAGGTGAGACAATTCCTCAGTCTTTTCTCGGCTGGAGTTTGCCGCTAAGACTCTTGCTGTTTGGGTCCCAGCAACACAAGTTACATGTCTCCCTGGGACACTAATAAGCCCCAAATTGTCTTCCGCTTCACACAACTCTAACCAGAGGACAGATGCGGGGGGAGCAGGCAGAACAGTGAGGGGACAGGATCTCTAAACAAGCAGCTGCTGCAATGTTTCCCTAACTCCAAGAACCAGACATCAGGGCTGTGGGCAGAGGGGGAAGAGGAAGTTGGCTAGAGAGGAGAACTGCTCTGGGCACAGCCTGGTCCCCATCACTTGAGCTGGAGTCTAAAGCACTTAGAATTCCTGACCCTCAGGGGAAGCCCCCTCTCTGCTATTTGCCTTGCCCTGTTCACTCAGCACCTTCTATTCTCCCCTTTTGGTCTCCTCACCCCTTCTCCCACCTCTCCACACTGGTAGCATCATGAGCAGCTGCAACTGTGGCACCATTCAGGGAACTGCATTGAAGCCCTTCACAAACCGTAAAGCCCTAGACAACTCTAGTTACCATTGCAGGGAGAGCTAACACAGGACACATGTGAATTCTGCCCTTGAAGAGCTCATGACCTGGAAGGAGCACCCACTTCCCCCCTCACCTTGGCCCTCATTTCTAGCCCCCATTACTTTCGTGTCTTTTGACTCTTCCCCAACCCCTGCCTACTATCCCTGTTCTCTCTCCTGAAAGATCTCTCTCTTTTTTTTTTTTTTAAACAGGAAAAGTGGCCCATCAACTGCCAGGGCAAGAAGCCATAACTGGCTGCACTCCATGTGGCTCAGAGGTTGGCCACTTAATGAACAAAAACAGCTCCCCCAGGACTGCAGCCCATTACAGGGATTACTTGGGGCGATACAGCCATAAACTTGGTCATAGCCAGGGACAAAGGAATGCAGGGGAGAGTGGCAGTTGGAATCTCAATTAAACTCAAGCACTGAGCAAAATTGGGCTCACACATATTTTCATCTCTTTTGCCCTCTGCTTTCTGTCTTGATCTATACCTGATGCTTCTGAAAGTGACCACCAATACCAGAAAACACTCGATTATGTAGAACCCAAAGAGCCAAAAAACTCAAGTAATCAGAGTTGCATTATTATTTTTCCATCCTCTCTACCTGAGACACAGAGGGGTAATGATAAGATTTGACTTTTTAACTTGGGAGATGTCAAAGAATTGATCCAAATTTGTTCAGTCTCCTACAGGTTCTTTGGTTATAAACAGAACTTAGTACCTGGCACATAGTAGGTACTTGGTAAGAATTTGTTTGAAAAAATGAACTGTACCACGATATTCAGTGTTCATAGCCTTGTTGCTGGTGTAAGGTATAGTAAGAGCTTGGATATTGAGAGAGGCAGGGATAAGCTTGTGCAAGTCACTTTTCTCTGAGCCTCAACTACCTTGGGACCCTTTCCCAAGGCAGCCCAGCATCATAGATAAGGGCATAGACTCAGGTCAAGCTGCCTGGGTCCAAATCCTATTCCTGCCATCTACTAGCTACTTTGTGTACATTGCTTAACTTCTCTGTGCCTTGACTTACCCATTTATGAAGTGAGTCCAATAATAGCACCTCACTAGTAGAGTATTTGGAGAGATTGAGTACTTGCAAAGTGTTTAAAATGGTGCATGGCATATACAATTGCTTGACTGATCTATAAAATTGGATTCAATGTATTTAATGTTTTATTATACTCATATTTGTTAAAAATTGGTAATCCCTGAAGGGAAAATATGGTAACTCTTGCTTACCTTGACTAGTCAGTTAAGCAAGCAAAGTACTATTTCCCTAACCCTTCAGAAGAGCTAACAGTTTACTATTTCTCCTACCCCTGCCCTTCTACCCTCTGAGGCAATCCTGTGGGAGCATGGACACTAAGTAGATACCATGGGTTTAAAAACCACTTGTTGCTGATGAGCAAGGGAGGAAAAGGTATTCTTTGTGACATTGGCAGGTTTCTGAGCTGATGTTGGGCTTGGCATAAGCCTCAAATCATTGTGCTTCACTAGGCTTTGTGGTCCTATTTTCTGAGCACCCGTGCTATTCCAGTTACTGCACAAGAACACACTTCCCTGTTTTATTCTGTCATAACCTACCTCCAGCCCTCCACCCTTCCTCCAGATAGTTTTCTGTGGTGCTAGGCTTGTCAAGTTCTCTTTCCAAGGCTGAGCGGGGTCCTCTCAGGCCTTAGCTCCCCTGGCAGCTTCCTCCGGGCTTTGCCCTCTCTGGGAGCCCATGGAGAGAGCCTGGCCTGACTCTGCAGCCTGAGGCCTCAGGGTCAAGTGGGGCTGAAGGTCACATCCCAGCGCCTTCCTGGATGCAGCCAAGCCCCAGGAGCCAAGCGGAGAGCCTGCGGTTTCACACAAAGGAGCAGCTGAGAAGAGTCAAGTCGGAAAAGTCAGTGACTCGAGGCTGAGTGGAAATGAGAAGTACTGGCTGCGGCCACCAGTGGAGCCTCGGGCAGGGCCACAAGGGACGCATGGGGCTCGGAACCAGAGATGGTCTCTGAGGAACAAGGAGGCTCGTGGCAGAGGAAGCTGCTGAGAGCTGCTTCACCTTGGCCTCCTGTCCCACCACCTGCCTCTGCCTTCTTGTGGCTGAACCTCCTCCCTTGCTTCCCTCACAGCCCCACCTACCCCAAACCAAATGGCCCACAGGCTCTTCAAACGTGCAACTATCAAGTAAGTTACGGCATATTCATATAGTGAACTATTACACAGCCATTGGGTATGTTTGCAGAGAGGTCATGATGTGATATCATGGAAGAAATGATTTTGTCATCAGGATAAATGAAAATAGCAAGATGTAAAGTTATAAACACATCATGATGTGTGGGTGGAAAAAATGAAAGAAAATAGACCTAGAACAAGGTGCTAAAACAGTGTTTGCTGCCTGGTTGGAGGATTATGAGTAATTTCCTTTTCTTCAGCATTTTCCAAACTCTCTACAGAAGCATGTGTGTTGATTTTATAATATAGAGACAAAAAGCCTCGAGCTGAGTATACAGGTAGACAGGACTTAAAATGCCCTGTCCATCAGCTCAGTCAACTAACATGCACACAGGCACACACACGCATAGTTCATTGGTGACCTTTGTATGTGGTAATGAAATTTATTCATCAATCTGCAAACCAGTAAGTATTTACTGAGCACCTAGTAAGCATGCAGCCCTGCCCTAGGGTCTCTCCTCCATCACATATAATGTGAATAAAACTGACTTGTCCTCTAATCATGCCAGTCCCACCTCTCCCCACACTTCTCAGAGCCTTTGCCCAGTAACAGAAAAATGTTGAGTCAGTAGGTGTTCAGTGTTACAAAATAGCTGTCTTTTCCCCCACTCCATTCCTTACCTTGAGAAAAATATATCTCACCTAATTTTGCTGTAGAATCTTCAGGCTCAAATTCTCCAGCTGGTAGACATGCAAAATGTTACTTCAGATATTTTTATGAGCATTTCCTTCACTGTTTTCTTCCTGCTTACACTCCCCTTCCCAATTGGGAGAGAAGGAAGAAAAGGTGAGTTTAGGGGTCAGCAGCAGGCATGGGTCAGGGGAGAGTCTAGAACCATACTCCTATTTTCATCACAGCCAGCCAGCTGGAGGCGCTGCACTATCAGGAAAGAGAATGAAGTGCTTTTCTTTCAAGTTGGTCTCTGAGAGACACAAGGAGTGTGATTCTTACTTTCAGTGGGAGACAAGTGTGTATGTAAAGTCAGTTTCCCTGCAAGAGGAGACACATAGTCGTGAAATTGATAAAGGAGAGACAGAAGCCTCAGGGCCAGATGACATGAGAAAATAGTGGAGAAAAATGGGCCTTGTCCCCCAGAAGAGACACAACCATGCCAGCCCCAGGTGCCCAGAATATACAAGCCAAGGCATCTGACTAGACTTTGGAGGGTCCTAAAGAGCTTTGTTCCTCACTTTCTTCAGTAGAAACAGATGTCATGATGAGTAAGAAAAAGCCCATGTCTGCCACACCTGCTCCTTCCTCCACCAATAGGTGCACTTGTCCATCCTGTTTTCCAAAGAAGCACTACTTTCTGCCCAGCTCAGGATAACTAAACAAAGAAGGAAAAATATCAGCCATGTACAGCCTTGAATCCTCTCTTGACCATTAAGGTAGCTCTGGGGCTTTCAGCCAGAAGAACTGGGGTGGCCAGATCTGGTCAGCCCCCCAAAGGAGAGAGGAGCACCCCAGAAGAGACAGCTGAAGCAGTTAAGACAGGAGGATGGTGGGCCAGGCAACATTTCACAGTATCACCAAAGATTGATGCAAATTGGTTTGGTTCTGACCCTGTCACACCAGGAAGGATAATGACTCCAGCAGCGCCGGGCATGGGAGGGGGCATGTGGTGGGGGCCGTGAGGATTCGTGTCTCACTTCACATCTTCATTAATGATCTGAAAGACAGGGGTAAACAGCATGCTAATGAAACCTGCAGATGATTGGTGTTACAAACCCCGGAGAGGACAGAGAAATAGCATGAGACCCGGAGAGCTTAGAAATATGGGCAGGAGATTGTCAAATGAGACTCATCCTAGGAAAATGAAAGTCAACACGTCAGGGAGGAATGATGAAGGTGCCTCTGGGTGGGGGCCTGCAAACCTGGAAGGCAGAGATGGGTGACAGGGTCAGAAGGTTGAGTGAGGGGATAAGGTTTGGGGTGTTTTGGAGGGAGACAGAGGAGCTGGCCTGGAGGACCCAGGGGACAAATTCTCTTGTGCATTTCTGGCCAGGAATGACTATGGGGCCAAGCAGGTTGCACTGGTCCATTGGCCTGTGTCCGTCCCTGGGCCCTTCTGCAAGGTGGGGCCTCTGTTCACAGTCACAAGGTGTGCCTATTTGCACTCAAACCATTAAGGCTAAATATGCCATTTTGACCTGACCTTCCATTTTACTAAAATGAAACAAGCCAAAACACATTTTTAAATTTTTACCCTAATTTATTGGGGATAGAATATTCAAGATCAGGGAAAGAAAAATTTTCCCCATTTTTATTGGTTTCCCATTCAATAAACATTTCTTGGAGGTATAACTCATTTATGTTAAGTGCCCAAATCTTCAGTAAACAGCTCAATGAATTTTTCCTTGACCAAATCACTTCACCCCACCAATCCTTGGTTTCCTCATCTGAAATGAGTGTAAGAGTACATATCTCACAGCTGTGTTGCAAGGATTACATGAGAATATGTAAAGCCCCGGCCTAGGACATGGTAAGCACTCAGCTGTGGGTAATTATTATTACTGTTTATTATCCTCTAATTTATTCCCTAAGCTGTATTCTTAGTTTCCCAAGTAAATTATTAACTTCTTTAACACATTAACTGCCACGTGAGTTGTATTTAACTCACACTAGTTTTGAGCCCGGGGCCTCATGAAGCATATGTAACCCCCACAGCTCTTTACCTTGGGAGACACAAGAACTATTTGTCAAGTTGCATGTAACTCACACACAGAAAACAATAAAAAATAACAAATTTTTCATTAAATTAGAAAGGATCGTCTTGTTTTCGAAGTTTTTACTCTATTTTCATAATAAAAGACCATAGCCCCAAGGAAAAAAATTTTTTTTTCTAGTGTGGCAGTCAGTGTGTTAAGTCAGGGACTATCTTAAACGTTTCAGTGCATGGATACTGAATAAATCCTTGTTTGATGGATTGATGTGCTAGAATCCCCTTTTAGTATGAATAATTTTATCCTTACCCAACTCTGATCTACTTTAAATGAAATCACTTTCTTCAAAATAAAACAAAAACAAGTAAAATCCTGATATCACAGAGTTTTTTGGAGACAAAACATTCCACCTTCAGACTGCTAATAACTAACACATGTGCTGTCAGAAGAACTCATAGGCCAAAGGAAATCCCAGCCTGATGATTAAGAGCCCAGGTTTTGAGCCAAAGGGGTTTGAATTAGGGTGACTAACTGTCCAGTTTGCTTGGTCCTTGGCGTATTCCCAGGACCAGGGACAGTCCTGCTAATGGGATGGTTGGAGACTCTACTTTGAATCTGGGCTCTACTACTTAATAGCTTTGGGGTGTGGCCTTGGATAGGATTCTTAGCCTTATTGAACTTGGTTTCCTCTTCAGTTAAAGGGGGAAATAACCACTTCACCAGGTTATTGAAGAGGATTAAATGAGATACTGTTTGATAGTATTTAGCAATGTATTTGACACTGAATAAATATTCTGTTGATATTGACATAAATGATGAGATTCTATATAAGTTCAAGAACTGGCACAAAGTAGTTTGTGATGATAGAAATCATACTACTGGTTACCCTTGTCAGGGGACTGAGTGAAAAAGAACTCAAGGGAGCCGTCTACAGGGCTGGAAATGTTCTAGCAGAGAGATACTGAGCTTTTAGAAAAAATACTTTTAGAAGCAATCATGATATTTGAGTTACTGAAAGCATTTTTCTTAACTCTATTTATTGGTTATGTAAATAAAGGCAGGAGAGAGAGGAGAAAATTATTTTCCACTGAGTTAATTAAAATAGATAAAAATCTGCTAAGATCTCTAGCTGTTCTTGCCCCTTCCTCATACATGCTCCACCCTGAAAAACAAAGATTTCTGGTCTCCTGTGCTCGCCTGTCCTCCCATGCTCGCCTGTCCTCCCAGCCTCTGTTCACATGGACACACTTTTGCTGCCATTGTTACCATGGCCTTGATTTGGGAACCATTTTGTGGTTCTTTGCTTGGCTCTTTCTTACGTCTTTTCTGATATAAGCTACTCACCCCTGCATGGCCATGAGACACGTACTTCCCACGAGTCCTTTCAAAGCTGACTCCCTAATCCTACCTCAAAGCCTCGCTACTGTAAAGGTGGAGTCACCAAATCTTTGTGACCTTCAAGAATACATAGTCTTTGTTAATTCCGCTTCTAGGTAGATACAAATGAAAATGAATGTTGAGGTCCACCAAAAGACGGGTGCAAGAATGTCAATAGCAACTTTATTCATGAAAGTCCAAAACTAGGGGGGAAAGAGGTTCACAACAAGAGAATGGATAAATTGTATATTGGTACAATGGCATGCCAACGGGCAATAAAAAAGAACATCACTGTACTGCTTCACCCAACATGGATGAATCTCACAAACACAGATGAAGAGAAGGTTATGGCAGACACAGACACTGTGTGATCCACTCGTATGAAATTCTAGAACAGGCAGGACTAATCTAGGTGATAGAAGTCAGAATGGTGGTTACCTTAGGGTAATTGACTGGAGCCCTCTGGGGTTTTGGAAACATTCTCTATCTTGATCCGAGTGGTGGTTATACAGGTGCGCGCGCACGCACGCTCGTGTGTGTGTGTGTGTGTGTGTGTGTGTGTGTGTGTGTGTGTAGGCAGCCATGAAGGTGTGCATTTGATAGTTGTGCACTTTACTGGATGTAAGCTATGCCTCAAAACAAAAGAATGTCATGTTCTCTGAGCCTCTAAAGAGGAAAACTGATGAAAGTTGATGTTTTTTATGTTTCAAATCACAGTCCCATGGAAGCTATTTGGGACAATGACACAGGGGAATCTAGAGGATCCCAGATGCATCTTGGGCTCAGAGATGTGGAGTCAGAAGGAAGGATAGAGGATGGTCAGTGTGTTCCTTTGGCAGCTGCCTGTCATGCTCCGCCAGCAACTGGGCATAAGGGCCAGAGAGCTCTGTCCTGTGCCCTCACTCAGCGACGCCAATATAGGGAGGACAGTCAGCCAAACTCCAAAGGTCCCAGACACGCCACACTTGGGTTCTCTTGTGAGGGAGCACCATCATCTATCCACCCTTTACTGAGGAATCAGTCCCCAGGCTGTGGGCTCCTCACAAGTGAGGACCGATTCTGTGCGTCTCTCTTTCTCCAGAGCCTGACATATGGTAAATGCCCAACGCACGGTTGCCAAGTGGATGCCCAAATCTATGGTCCCCGGTCACCTAAGGCATGACTTAAATTTTTCCCAGATGGAGCTAACCACTTGTGCTTTTTCACTTGTGGATCACTCAGATGCTCCTTCCTAAAATAACTGACATCCAAGTGAGCTACCGGCATCTCTGACATGCTTCCATCCAGTGCAGTTTTGATTCTGCTAGAAAGGATCTCCAGTTCTTTCCATAACCAAGTTTCCCAGGATCATTCTAAGGTTCCAGCACCACCCACTTCTAGCAAAGAGCCTGTGTCTACTCTGCAGGTAACTCTGGGGCCACCAGTGGTGCCAACAGCAGTCTCTGGGTTGGGCATTCCCTGCGCATTCCCTTTGATGGAGGCCAAGAACAACTGGGTGGTTTGGTCCCTTGAAGAGATTTCTGTGCTATCCAACTTAGTAGCCACTAGCCACATGCAGCTATTAAATCTAAATTAAAAGTAAATAAAACTGGCCGGGCGAGGTGGCTCACGCCTGTAATCCTAGCACTCTGGGAGGCCGAGGCGGGCGGATCATTTGAGCTCAGGAGTTCGAAACCAGCCTGAGCAAGAGCGAGACCCCATCTCTACTAAAAATAGAAAGAAATTAATTGGACAACTAAAAATATATAGAAAAAATTAGCCGGGCATGGTGGTGCACGCCTGTAGTCCCAGCTACTCGGGAGGCTGAGGCAGAAGGATTGAGCCCAGGAGTTTGAGGTTGCTGTGAGCTAGGCTGATGCCACGGCACTCACTCTAGCCTGGGCAACAGAGTGAGACTGTGTCTCAAAAAAACAAACAAACAAAAAACAAAAAAAAAAAGTAAATAAAATTTAAAATTCCATTTCTTAGTTGTACTAGCTACATTTCAAGTGCTGCTACTGGCTACCATATTGGACAGTGCAGAACTACATATGTTTCCATCATCATAGAAAGTTCTATTGGACAGCCATAGACACTAGATGATCTTCAAATCTTCTTGGAGTCTTTAGGGCCCCTTAATTCAACCAGAGCCACTCTGCCTATATATTCATATTTTAAGTTAGGTTTCCTTTGGGAAAAAGGTTCTATTGCTTTTTAATTTTTAAATACTTTTCAAAAAGGCAAAAAATACAAACCATTTTTAAACAGAGCAGATTGTGTCAGAGCAGCTTATATCAGAAATACGTCTCCTTGCCATTTCCTAACCCTCAGGTCACTAGTTACCAGCTTGTGGGAGCTGCACCTGTTCTACACCTTGCTTTTTTTTCTATTTCACTTTCCTTGGACCTTGTTTATATTGGTACATACACATTTGACAGCTATGCACTATTCCACTGTATGGATGTCCCATCATTTATGTAGCCAGTCCCTATGACAGACATTTAGTTTGTTTCCAGTCTTCTACTACAAATGATACTGTGATGGACAAATATCCTAGCTTGTATTTAGATCATTGTTCATGTACAAATATATCTGTAGAATATATAGTGGAGGAATTGCTGGGTCAAAGGCCATGTGCATTTTTAATTTTACTATATATTGCTGAACTGTCCCTTAAAGAGGTGGTAACCATGAGAAGGTCTTTTCCCCACACCCTCCACCAGGCCACTGTGATCAGGCACGCAGGTTTCCTGCAGGGTAACAATGGCTCCTCTTGAGAGGAGGCTTCCATTGCCTCCCCACAACTCTGAGGCCCATTCTACCCACTTACTCTTCATGTCACTCTTCCTGCCACCAAGAATAATTAGCATTTAGTTGAGCACTCAGTTTCATGGACTTTTCATAACAACTTCATGAGGTAGGTACTATCATTATTCCCATTTCACAGATGAGGAGCCTGAGGTTTGGACGTTAATCAACTTGTTCACTATCACCCAGGTGGTTAGTAGCAGAGCTGGGATCCAACCCCAGGTCTGTGTCACCGCAAAGCCTGTGCTTCTTGCTGATAGGCTTCCCCTTGCCCCTCCTCCTACATGGACACTAGGTTCTCCCCTCCCCCAGTTAATATCCCCATCTCTCTTGGGTGTCTTTCCCCTTGCCCAAGAACCCTCAGTTCCTGCTCATTCTCTCCTTCCTAGGGTCAGGGCAGAACACCTCCATCCAGACTCTTCCTCCTTCACTGCTTGGTTTCCTGTATCCTTGGCCTTGGGACTGCCTCACCTGAACCACAGGGTCTGCCCAGCCCTCCCCCAGGTGATCGCTGCTGCCTGGGGCTGGGGAGAGCTGGGGAGGGAGAAGCAACGGCTCCCATCACCTGACCCTACTCAGCCAATTCACGAAGACAAGATGTCAAGTTAATGAGCCTGTGGGCCTCTAATTAGCTGTCAATTACCTCAAATTAATCAACTCCTCGCCTAATTAAGCATTATCGGCAGGTGGGCACAAAGCAGACCATTGTGTGGGAGCCATGAGAAAAGCTGGGCTGGCAAACTTGGTTAGGATCAGCGCTGTGCACTGGGCCCGCCTCCCCACGGCGCTCAACCCTGGGCCCAGCTGAGAGGTACTGGGGCCCTCTGCCTGCCACTGTCCCCAGATACTGGGGTCCTCGTGGACCTCCTGGGAAGCTGAGTGGACTGGGAGAGAGGTGCAGAGCTGAGAGGCAGGTGGGACAGCTCTGGGGAAGTGGGGCAGTAGGAACCGAAGGCCACGGAGAGGGACAGGGCTTCAAGGCCTGGTGACGAGCTCCTGGCACTTGTAGAGAGCCAGGGTAGGAAAGGGGCTCAAAGCCGGGCAGAGGGGAAGCTGGGTCGTGGCTGGCATTCAGGCCTGTGCAGGCAGGCAGGGCTGCCTTCCAATCCTGGCCCAGCCCTTTGTGAGTTCTGTGACCCCAGGAAGTGACTTAACTTCTTGGAGCCATAGTTTCCAACTGGGGGCGGAGGAGAGAATTTTTTAAAGACCTTCCTGGGTCTTTGTGAGGGTTAAATGAGATTATGCATCTGCCACGTCAGTGTTCAGTGCATTTAGGAGTGGTAGCAGTGGAGGTGGGTGGGTCAGTGCCCAGGGGTGCTTCACCTAAGGACTGCTCAAGCTGTGGTGTAGCCCCAAATTCTGACCCCTTAGGCTTCAGGCGGCCTCCAGCCTGCAGTGCATCTCTGAAAAATGTGAGTGGGCTGCCTAGGACATGCCAAGTGCAGGAAGCTGGAGTGTCCTGACTACCACCTCCTCACCACCCCTGGCCATCTCCCAGTGTCTGAAGGCCCAGGGCTCAGGTGTCCTTCACTCACAAAGAGCCCTGAGTGCCATATGGGGTCACTAGATGAAGTGACCATAGGTCTCTAACCAGAGACCAGGAAGAAAAGGGCAAATGAGGGCCCCTACCCCCTTGGGTCATGGGGCTGCAGAGCCTAAAGGAGAGGAGTTCTCCAGGCAGTCCTTGGGCCCTGAGTTCAAGCCCCAGTCATGGTTCCAGGGGCTAAATAGAGTTCCCATTCTCCTTGGCACAGGGCAGGATGAGGCTGGGGGCCTGCTGGGCAGCTCTGTGTTCCCACTGGGGGTCAAATGCCACCACACCCATGCCAGGTCTGTCCCCTCACCCCACCCTCCCCTCATAATCTCTACCCCCATCTCAACCCTGGCACAGGACAGGACACTCATTCCCTGCCTCTTGGGGCAACGGAGGCCCTCAGCCTCACCTCCGTGAAAGCTTGGAAACATCTTCCCCTCCATGGGATTAATCACTCAGTCATTTAGCAAACATTTATTGTGCCTACTAATTAAAGCTCACAGTGTAAAAGGGAAATGGTTGGGTCAACACAAATCATTAATGCATGCTCTGGGGACAGGAGGAACAAAAGGGAGCTGGCATTTTATTAAGTGCCTACTATGTGCTGGCAGGAGTGGCAAGTTAGAGTTTCAATGAATATATTACACATGTATGTGCTTTATGTTTAATGAATTATTTATCAAGATAATACAGTTTTTAAAACTATAATGATTTAAAAGGGTAAAGAGTAAAATGCAGGCTTCCCTCACACCCCGGTACTCCAGCCATCCGACCCCTTTCCCACAACAAACCAGTAACTAGTTTTATATATACCCTTCCAGAGATTAAAAAAAGTTTACATATACACATTTTTTATTTTTTAAAAGTGGAAATGGGAACGCTGTATTATCTTAACAATTTTTCTGCACATTTAAAACTGTTCTAAAATTAAAATTTATTTTAAAAATTGTGAAGCTTATATAGATGTTGAGATCAATAAAGTATCATTTCATGTAAAAGCATTATCGAGTGCCTAATAGTTTGGAGGTCATTATGTAAGCTCCTGAGTCAAATATGGGAAGAAAAAGGACTACCATGTAATTGGGTTTTTTTTGTTTTTGTTTTTGTTTTTTTTTTTTTACTTTTAAAAGGGTTCTTCCCATGGAAAAGTCCCACCCTGTCAGTTTACCTTGAGAAAACTGAGGCTAGAAAGAGGAGTGACTTGTCCATGGGCCCAGACTCCAACTCAGGTGCTCCCAGGTAGCACTCAAGCTCCCGGGTGACTGGCGTCAGCTGTGCACACGGGCCTGGTGCTCCCGCCACCTGCCTGGTCTGCTGAGCAGGGCTGGGGCTGGGACTCGGGGCTGGGGCGCCGCAGGTAAGATGTCCCTGATGTGCTGCCCTTCTTGGGAGGTGCTTCCATTTTGACCGACCGACCTGCAAGCTAAAGGAAAGACGCTCTCAGGGTGGATGTCATGCATCGGGTAAGAAGGGAAGCCTTTGGGGACCCTTGAAATCTCTCCGCCCGACGCCTCATTCCCGGGCGGGCGGCCCCTCCCCTTCCTCCCTGGTCTCAGCCCGGCGCTGGGGGGTCGCGCCCGCGCCCGCGCCGTCGCCGCTAGAGGGAGCCGCGAGCGGCCCGGAAGGCTCCGGGCGGCGTCTTCCCGCGGGCCCTGCCCTTCGCCGCCTCACGCGGGCCGCTAGGCTCGGCAGGACTGGCCCCCTCCTGTCGTCAGGGCTCAGGCCCGCTGCCCTATGGGGTCTCGACCTCGGAGAGGTGCCCACAAGGGGTCGACGCTGCGCGCCGCCAGCCCTCCCCTGTGAAGACTCTGCCTTCCTACTCCACCCATTTTACCAAGTCGGAGCCAGAGAGGCCAGCAGACGTGGCTAGGGTCACACAGCTAAAGCACGGCAGAGCCAGAACCCCAGGGGGCCTGGCTCTGGATCTCCGTGCCGCAGAGGTTTTCCCTCAGGGCGTCTCAAGCATCCTCACTGCGGCCTTCTGTCCAGAGGAAACTGAGGCACGGGGCAATGCTAGGCCATACTGAGTGTGGGTGGCCCAGTCTGTCAAGGACGAGCAGGAGGCTAAGGCTAGGAGGCCAGCCCCATGACAGATGACCACAGTGGGAAAGCCTGTGGGGAGCAGAGGGTGCCAGCCTGCCCCAAGGTGGGGGTGGAAAGGGCTCTTGGTGACTCTCTGTGGGGATGGGTGACAGCTGTAGCCTTGAGTGGGAGGCCAGAGGCCCCACACGATAATAACTTTCACTCACTGCCCAAGAGCTAATCCCATTACTCTGCACGGACCCTCTGGGACCACCCTCCCTAACCCTCCTTAATCTCCTGCCTTCCTCTGGGAATGGTCCAAGGTTCTCCCTGCCAGCCCCAGTCACATGCAGACCTTGCCCATCAGGCACTGTCAGACCACCTGTGCCCAATTGCTGGGGCCCCAAAAGGACAGCCAGGAGGGCTGGGGATCCAACCTCTTTCACCTGCCTCCCCTGCCATCCCTGACCCTGTCTGCCAGTCCCCAAAGCACCTTCCTAAAATAGCCTCCGGCTGGGCTCCAGCTTTTATGAGCTTCCTGTTCCTTTCTAAGCAGGCTTCTGGGGCTTCTGTATTAGTTTCATTGAAGGAATTGGCAGGAGAGCGCGTGGTCCCACAGTATGTCATGTGTGGAATGGAGACAACAGCACCCACTTCATATGGTTCTGAGGATTCGGTGAGATACTACATAGCAAGCGCTTAGCCCAGCATGGCACATGCGGAACACTCCAAGGTGTCTGTTACTAATGTAATTATTGTCAGTGGTACAGAGAGCTGTCTTCAGATATGCACATGTATTACCAGAAGGAAGTGCTGTAGCCTAAGGACAGATGTTAGAGGCAGATTTTGACAATATACACAGTCCTTATAATAGTGAGAGGAGCCATCATGTGCTTGTATTAGGCTCTTCCTCTGCACCAGGTACTTAAGCTTCACAACACCAGTATCAGGTAGGTGCTATTGTTACCTTATTTTGCAGATGGGGAAACTAAGGCTGAGACAGCTACACGGTGGTAGAGCTGAAATCAAACACAGTTCTGACTCCAGAAATCTCTGGAGCATTCTGCCTCTCAGGATCCACTTCTAAGTAGGAGTGCTGATATCTGAAAGCTGCCCCCACCCACCCCCACCAAAAAAGCAGTGAGCTCCCCATTTGCCATAAGTGTTCAAGATGATGCTCAGGGGCAGCCAGTCCTGAAGCCCTGGGGTCCCATGGCAGGCCCCTGTACCCCCAGCATCCCCAGGCAGCCGTTTCCAGGCAGAGCCAGGCCACTGTCCCCTCCCCAGCCGGGCACAGCTTCGGCCCTGGGCCTTCCTCTCCCCCACCTTCTGCTGTTCCTCATTTACATAAATTATCTCTCACCAATTATCCATCCAGCTGTCCCAACGGTGATCTGTGAATGAATTAAAAATGGAATATAATTTAATAATGGCTGATTAGAAGGAGATTAGTTGTTATATAAAAAGGAAAAGCCAAGAGCCAGCTAGTTGCCCTTAATCTGAGCCAATACCATCGTTATTCAGGAAAGGCCCTGGCCACCATCAGGCAAGGCAGACATGGGGACGAGGGTTGGGGGACAGCCCAGGTGGAGCCAGACCACCCCAGAGAGAACGTGAGGACACTGGGAGCCTGGAATTGGCTTCCTGCCTGAGCTGTGGGGCCTGGGCAGCTCCTGTGCCTTCCTTCAACGTGGGTTTGGGTGGGTGTCGAGGTCCCTTCTCCCTCTAGTTTCTAGGCACCCTGAAATCAAACCACTGGGCTTTCCCAAGGTAGACACAGCCTTTACAACAGACTCCGCCAGGCACAGGATCTGGGGCTTCAGGAGCTCAGGCCCTGCTTCCCAGGAACACATAGGAGTTGGGGACACAGACCTCCCTGGAGAGGATGAGCCTGTATGGGTCAGAGAAGGGATCGGGTTTGATTGTGCCAGGAAGGCTCCATGGAGGAGGCACTTGCTGAGACAAAGAGGGGTGAGTGTGCCCAGCAGGACCTCTGGGCCCCCTTAACCTCCACTTAATGGCTGGACCCAGTGGAGGGGACATATCTCTGAGACTGCTGTTCATCTTTCCAGTCTCAGCTCAAGTGCACCTCCTCCAGGAAGCCTGCCCTGATCTCCCCATCTTTGAGGTCTCCCCAGTGCTTCCATAATGCCCTGTGCCTTCTCCATCAGTGCACTTAGCATATCTGCTTATAGGATGTTCATGCCCCTAGTTTGTGAGCTTCTTAAGGACAAGGACAGTGGCTTTTTCATCGCTGCATCACTAGTGCTGGGTATGCAGTGGTTGCTCCACAACATCAATGAGAAATAAAGAAGCTACCTGCAGGCCAGGCTCGGTGGCTCACGCCTGTAATCCTAGCACTCTGGGAGGCTAAGGCGGGTGGATCACTCAAGGTCAGGAGTTCGAAACCAGCCTGAGCAAGAGCGAGACCCCGTCTCTACTAAAAATAGAAAGAAATTAATTGGACAACTAAAAATATATAGAAAAATTAGCTGGGCATGGTGGCGCATGCCTGTAGTCCCAGCTACTTGGGAGGCTGAGGCAGGAGGATCACTTGAGCCCAGGAGTTTGAGGTTGCTGTGAGCTAGGCTGACGCCATGGCACTGCAGCCTGGGCAACAGAGTGAGACTCTGTCTCAAAAAAAAAAAAAAAAAAAAGAGGCCACCTCCAAAAAGCCTTCAGTGATTGCCCTGGTGTAGGTTAAGTGCTCCTTTCGTTACTCCCAAAACACCCTCGGATTATGCCTTTAACTGTAGGGAATGTAAGGCAAGTCACTTTTGTGGAGAATGTATAGAGAGACAAACGGTTCGAGATAAATATGGATAGATGGAGATAGAGCAAAGTGGTGAAGAGGACAGGCTTGGAGTCAGGCTGCCTGGGTATGAATCCCAGGTCCACCACTTAGCACTGTGCAACCTGGGGCACGTTACTAATCTCTCTGTGCCTCAGTTTCTTCATCTATAAAATGGGTGTGTGTAATAGTATTAATGGTTCCTACCATACAGGATTTTGTGAGGATGAAATGGATGAAGAGAGGAAAAGCACTTAGGATTGTGCCCAGCACACAGTGAGTGCTTAATAAGTGCTTGTAGTTCTTCCAGTGCTTGTAACATTGCTTGGTATGTGACCGCTGACTGGTCTGTTTCCTCCCTGGCTGTGGACTCCCATCTCTGTGTCGATCGTGCTGGATGGACAGACGGGCCTGCGCGGGGCTATGTCAACAGCCCTGGCTGCTGCCTTCGCACTGCAGGGCCCACAGGGACACTCACTGTGGCAGGACCAGCACATTTCACCAAACACCAGCCTCCCTGAAGAGGCCCACAGCTCAGGGCTTGTGACACGCCCATGAGAGGGGTCTGACCCCAGGGGCTCAGGTCTGGGCAGCGTGGCCAGCGTGGCCGACACGAGAGGATGTCTGCTAGGCCTGAGCTCGCACAAAGGGAGAGAGGGGCCACGTTGTCAGAGGAGATGGGCATGCTGACTGGGAAGGGAAGGTCGAAGGGCCCTCTGCAGCAGCTAACTCAGACATCTGGGGCCAACATGGAGCAGACAGCAAAGGGAATATGGTCTGCAGTGCTAGAGGCTGGAAATGAATGCGGTGGACACCAGAGAAGGCCGATTTCCTCAAAATAGCAGGAGGTACAAAGAGTGTACACAGTAAGTGTTTGTCGATTGACTAAGTGAGCTGCACCAGATTTTTTTCAAACTTTCCTAGTCATGAAAGTCTTGATTTCTTATGTTTGAAAAGGGGCCTGGGAATCTGTATATTTGATAAGAGCCCTAGGTAAGTCGCATGAACAGGAGGTTTCTGACCACATCCCTTTCCTCAGGCCTGGGAGCTGCAGTGCCCTCCAGGAACAGGGGCTGACTGGTGACCCCCACCTTCGCCAGCACCCTCAGACACCCACCCCCATCCTCCGCACCCAGAACAATCTCCCTGGTGGAGCCCAGAGCACATCCGTCCATATTGTAGCGGGGGGAGGCCTTCCAGGCCAGCCTAGGCTGTGGGATAATTTGATATTCAAATCCTGGCAAAGACCTGCTTCAAATTGCTGCAAATTAAGCTGATTTTGCCCCTCTGAATGAGGGATTTGCTCCTGTGGATCAACCCTTCCCAGGACTTGATGAGGTCAGGATTAGAGACGGGGAGCAAAAGCCTGGGGCCGGAGGCTAGAGGGCCAGAGAGCTGAGGGGAGGGTTAGCCCAGACCCTGGAGTTAGTGAGAGCTCCCAGGATCTCGAAAAGCAGCTCCGCCTAGTAATGGCAGGGCCTGTGGGCCCCAACTGGGTCAACCCCATGCCCCGCACCCCCAAGAGAGCCCAGCTCTGTACTGTTCACAAAGCACTTTGTGGACCTCGTCTACTCTTTCCAAACACCTGTGAGTTAGGGCACAACTGGCCACCCCCATTTCACTGATGAGCAAGTAGAGGCTCTGAGAAGAGAGGTGAGACTCCACTGGCCAAAGACAATCTGGACTCAACAACTGCCACCGACTTGCTATGTGACCTTGAGCAAGTGACCTCTCTGAGCCTCCTTGTAAGGATTATTGGCAGGCCAAGCACAGGGCCAGGCACATAGCAGACACTCCATGAGCATTAACCAAAGCCCGGAAGCTAGGAAGTGGCTGAAGAGAGAACCCGGGGCTCTCTGGGCCTTGGGGACAGTCCGTCCCCTGCCTTCTCCTAGATGTCTGTGCCTTCTCCTGACTCTATCCCCTTCTTACAGGACCCCCCCCCCCGCCCCCCAGCAGGACCTCATTTCCATCTGTTTTATCAGGGCCTGTACTGTATATTGCAGCAATTTCGAATTGCACCATTAAAGATTTTATGCTGGAGACGTTAAAATTAAAAAGATCTATGTGCAAAGAGTCACAACGAATTTAATCAACTTGATTTAATAGAAAACAGCAAATGGAATTTATGATGCTCCAAAAGACAAGGGAATTTTTTTTTCAACAAAAAATAATAAAAAGCACTTTGTGGAAAACAGAAAGTGGAGTGGGGTGGGGGGGCTCCCCATCTGAGAGTTTATCAGGGCCTAATCCGCAGCGAACAACCCCAGTTGGGGCTGTTTGCCTGCTAATCCCAGCTGCCATTAAAATATTAAAGATAAATCTAATCGTCTCTTTATCCAAAATAAGCGACTTTTGTGTGGGGAGAAAACATCTAACCCTTTGGGAGGAGAATTAGTCCTAATGCATCAAATGGAATTCGGTCCAGCCTGGAGCGAAATAGGGTTTAGAGGCAAATGAGATGGTAATAGAAATAAAACCCAGAATAACAAATTAAAAACCCTCATTTACACGAATTAAAACGGCTCACAAAAGGGCTGGAGGCCCAGCCCTGCCCTCCTCGGCCCCAGGCCCGCTCCCCCCTCCCCTGGTCTCACCCGCTGGGCTCACTGTCACCCACCCACGGCCCCAGAGGAGCCACGGCCTGACCTCATCCTTTCAACTTCTGCCCACACGCTCCTGGCCACTGCCAGGAAGCACACCCAACGTCCCTTCCAAGCCCCGGCCCAGGCTGGGTTTCCAAAGGCTGTGACTGACTCTTTGGGCATCTCCCCACGCCCCCAGCATGGGCTTTGGGGTCTGACAGAACTCCGTTCCTGTCCCAGTGCTGTCCCCCACTATGTGAAGTCCTGGTTTAGTTTCCTAAACTCCCCGAGCCCCTGTGTATGAGGAAAGTGAGGTAGTAATGGCCCCGTCCCCACACAGCCCTTCTCCCCAGCCAGGACCCCAGCGCCACCTGGCCTGGCTTCGCCGAGCACGAGGCCACACCACGTGGAAAGCCCCAGCCCTGTGCTTGGTCCACCGGGACGCTCAATGGCAAGCTCACGTGCTCCCCCCAAGGCTTCTCAGGCAGCTAAGGGACCCTGGGGAAGTCAGGCCTCTGCCCCCAGGAGGAAGGACAGCTTAGTCCTGGCTCACCCAGGGAGGCAGAAGAGCAGCCAGCAGCCAGTTTGAGTAACTAGGTAGGGTCCAGCCCCCCCATCCCCGGAGTTGTCACATCCTCAGAGTTCTCACTAAGGAGCCCCCCTGACCCCCAGGTAGCCTCAAGATGGGCCTTGGGTCCCCCCACTTCATACCTTCCTTCCACCTGGGAACACCTCCCCTAGTCAAGGTCTGAGTCCCCTCACATGAAAAGCATACTCTTTGCCTCAGTGGCCGCACGCTGCTCAAAGGAGACACACACACCCAGGAGGCTCGAGGGCCCCTCCGTGAGCCGTCACGAGTTCATGAAGCCTTGGTACAGACAAGTGTGACAAACGCCTTCCTGAGGGCCTGTTTGGGCTGCAGAGGGGAGACGGTGAGGAGGGAGCCCTTGTGCCCGAGTCACCCCCTCTACACACCCTACTGGAGCCCCCACACCGGGAGGGCCGGAATATACCTCTGACCTCCCCCAGCCTTCTTAACAAATCCACTTGAACAGGAAACTCATGTTGACAGCGTTCTATTATGGGACATTAAGTGGAATTGGATTGCGGGGCTAAACCTGCCCCTGGCTGGGTTTCTGTGTTCAGCTGGCCTTGTCCCTCCCCTCTGCCTGCCACAGTCCTCCTCCCTCCAGGGAGTGCTGGGGTCTTTCCTCCTACCTTCCTCAACTCCTCCACCCAGACTCTGGCCCCAACCCCTGCACTGGGACAAGAAATGATTCTAGACCAAGAGAAAACTGGGCCCTGGCCGTGTCAGAGTGGGCAGCCTTCTCCCCAGGGTGACTGAGGAACATGAAGCAGTGTTGGGCGGGATGGGATTTTTCCAGAAAGGAGTCCTAAGCCCGAGGTTTGGTGGAAAAGCACTGAGAGGAGATGGTCACAGGTAAAGGAGTGGGGGATCCCTTGCTGCGGGCCAGACAATGGGGAGTCCCAGTGGTCATTCTAGCTTCATAGCCCAGCCCCACTGCCGCCCCCTCTAGGAAGTTTTCCTTGCATGCCCCATATCAAAAAGGGGAAACTGAGGCCTGGCAAAAGCTAAGTTGCTAGTCACACAGCTACTGAGTGGTAGATGAGGAATGGAGCCTATGACTGTGTGATTTAAGAGCCAGTATCCTTGACCACTACACCACACTGCTTTGTTGGTGATCTTGGCCTGGAGGCGTGGGGGGAGGAGAAGACCCAGCACCTACATTGTGCCAGAGCATGTCTGCATGCTTTATCTCCATGAAATCCCTGCGTCCTCTCCATCTCCCTGCACAGTGGGTTCTCAAAAGAGGTCCCCAGGTTAGGCACAGTGGCTCACACCTGTAATCCTAGCAATCAGGAAGGCAGAGGCGAGAGGATTGCTTGAGCTTAGGAGATCGAGACCAGCCTGAGCAAGAGTGAGACCCCACTTCTATTAAAAATAGAAAAATTAGCCAGGCATCATGGTGCACACCTGTGGTCCCAGCTACTCGGGAGGCTGAGGCAGGAGGATCATTTGAGCCCAGGAGTTTGAGGTTGCTGCGAGCGAGGCTGACGCCACGGCACTCTAGCCTGGGTGAGAAAGTGAGACTCTGTCTCAAAAAAAAAAAAAAAGTCCCAATTTTCCAGACGGAAAAGATGAGATTTGAAGAGGTTAAGGGACTGCTCTTTCTACCTTTGTTCATGTTATGAGCCTTCCTTGGGAGCCTTCTCTTCTTCTCCCCACCAACATCTTGCCAAATAATTAATGCTCACCCTGGCCCTCCATCCCCATCTGCCTTCCTGTCTCTTCTCCAACTCCAAGTCTCCCCAGAACACTGCCATTTGTACCCCAGCCCCAGTCCTGCCCTTGGCCACACATTGGCCTCTGTGCTGACCTCCCTGGTCAGCCACTGCGCTCCATGAGCCCGGGCCCTGACATGAGCCTCCCCCGGCCTCCCCCGGCCTCACCCCAGTGCCAGGGCTCGGCAAGGCTTCGAGGGCAGCAGGTGGTTCTGTAGGTGGGTTCTGCTCACACCTTCGGTAGAAGGGACTCGTGCTCGAGTCCGGGAACATCCATAGAAAGGAAAATAGAGTGCCAGTCAGTAAAGGTGTGGAAGAATACCTATGGAAGAAGATGTTTGTGGTATATTACAACATATTCAGGGCAGGAAAAAGGTTTACAAAACAGTATGCAGTGGGATCCCATTTTTTGCTTGTTTGTTTGGTTTTTTGGGGGGATCCCATTTTTATAAATACAACTATTTATGTGCCTAGAAAGCAGTCAAACAACAGATAAACCAAAATGTTAATGGCAGCTATCGCTGGTATTTTAATGTTTTTCTTTTGTTTATCAGTATTTTCTTATTTGTTACCATAAACATGTGTTATTTGTATAATAGTAATAATAATAATAAAGCTATGTTTGGGGTAAGATTTCCTGACAAGGCACTTTTCAGATTCTTGGTGACCTACTACATCTTGTTTGACCGACCAGCTGCCGGCAGTGAACCTGGGGGCACTGGGGGCGTCTGGGCTGTTCTCTGTCTGAGCCCCAGCAGGCTGCGGACTGGGAAGAGTAAGCCTGGGGCAGGAAGCGGGGTGAGTGGAGGAGCCTGGAAGGCTTGAATGTCCCCTGGAAATGTTGGGAGCAGCCCTGGGCTAAGGAGGAGAAGGAGAAAGGGGCTCAGAGTGGAGCTACGATGGCAGAGGAGGGGACAGAGGGAGGCCAGAGAGGCAGACCGTGCACAAGAGGTGCCCTGTGGGAAGAGGGAGAAGCCCAAAGCCAGAGAGCCTCAGTGAAGTGGCTCTGAAAAGCAGAGGCTTGTGGGGACCAGTGAGCTGGCTTTCACTCCAGGGCAGGGTGGGCTTGAGAATGAGAGATGAGTGAAGATGTGGCTTCCCTACAGTGACTTAGTGGGGTCAGCAAGTTGGCTTTTCTCTAACTATGGATCTGCTGAGGTTACAGGTTGGCTAATGACACTGAGCTCTTCTGAGGAAGGCCACAAAGAGCTTTTGGAGCCCCAGACCTGGAGTCAAACCCCATCTCTGCCACTCATTTCTCTGTGGCCTTAGCCAAGCCATGTACTCTGTCTGACCCTTCTTCTCTAAAGTGGGAGTTACAACAGATGACATGCGGTGGCTTAGTTAGGACCTTCTTTCGTGGCAGGTTACAGAAACCCACCTTGAGCTGATGGAGAATGCTGGTACCTGACAGAGCAACCTTGGCCAGGGCAGGGAGGTACACTGGAGCCACAGGAACACCTGCAGAAGGGGCTCCCATGGTGTCCAGCTCTCTCTTATCACCCTGACTCTCTGGGCATGTGCTTTCTGATAAAAGATTAAGGCCAAATCTCAGTCCCAAATCCAGAAATTCCAGGAATTGGACTCATTAGCCAGGGAACCTAGGTCAGGTGCCCATCCCTGAACCAAGCAACTGTGGCCTGAGAGATTAAGTCATTTTAGGACATGGGGAATGGGGTGACTTTCCAGAATGCATGGCTCTAGGCTAACGAACAGTAGGGGACCGTGATACAGGGCAGTTGTAAGGATTAGAAGGAAATATAACATTTATCGAGTACCTGTCATATACCAGGCACCACACCAAGCATTGTACATATATTCTTTCATTTAATCCTCACAAAACTCTAAAATGTGGATTCTTTAATATCCCCATTTTACATAAGAGGAAACCGAGGCTCCCAGAGGCCAAGTAAATGACCCGAAATCCCATATCTTGTAAGTGTTGGAGCTGGGATCTGAGCACCAGCCATCTGACTCCAGATATGTTTTCAGCCACTGTACTGTCACACCTCAGACCAGGTGCTGCACTGGCCACTTATGATGAAATCGCCAAGGGTGTGGGCTTTGGTGCCAGATGGCTGGCCAGATAGGGTGTGCATTTGTTCACAATTCTTCCTCCCCTCTCCACCCTTGTCATAGCTTCCCTTGTTGTGGGGCAAGTCGGGGGTGGGGGTGTTGCCCCACCCCACTGTCCTTGGCCTTGGCAATGTGATTAGTAGCTTCAGCTGATGGGATGTGAGCAGACCTGACCCAAGCAGAGGCTTTAAACAGTCTTGCGTGGTTTGGCCCAGACTCTGGTCACCTTGACTTCTGCCATGAGAAGAGCATCCCTTGGTAGCCTCTGGCCCCAGAATGAGATGTGTGAAGCAGCCCTGGAAGCAACCCACAGTTCAGAGCCAAGCCTCATTGTGCCTGGCGGACCCAAGGACCCCAAGCAGAATATAAACCCCCTGAGATGCAGACGTTGTTTGTTACACAGAATTTACAGAAGCTATGGAGTTGCACTGCTTGGCTGTCCGTTCAAGAAAGAACTTACTGCTCAGGTGCAAGAGTGCAGTTAGGGGAGAGCCTCCAGCTGAACCCCTTTGGGCCCCACTGCAGTGTTTGAGTGACTGAGCGTGGTGTGGGTGCTGGGCCTGGCCATTTCTGCCCAACTCAAGCTCCTCTCATGGGCAATCTTTGCTCCGGAGCTCCCTGTTACATTGACTGAGACTCTGTCAGCTCTGCGCTGCAGATCAAGTTCTGTGAGTCTGGAGAGGAGAGACAGAGCCAAGAGCGATTTCTAGCTGTCAGGACTTGGGGACAAACCAGATCTCTGCTAGGACAGCAGACCTTCAATTTTCCCCCAGGTCAAAATGAGACAGGGAACTGGCAGGTACTGCTTCCGGCATTGCTACGGGCATTGCTTAATTGTGCAGGCATTGTTTAACTGAGGTAGGAAGTCCGAAAACAAAGTTTCAAACTACCCTGATCAAAACAGGATGGAGGAAGGGCAAGTTCCAACAGGTGAGAACCAAGAAGGTGGAGAAATTGACCATCTCTTGACCTTACAGCTTCACTATACACTTCATTGCCATAGAAGTTTCTAAGGAAACCTCCCGCTCCCACCATGCACCTGATGCCATGACACTTCCTGTTTGACCACAGGTAGTCAAAAGGAGGGCCTCGTCCTAATTCTAGAAAACACTGCCCCTTCCCAAAAAATAACATGAATATTCCTCCCCTTGTTTGGCCTATAGTTAAGCTATTGCTTAAATAGAGGGGCAACAAGAGCCATCGGGCTGGTTCTCCTCCACAGCGAGAACTGGCCTCTGCTCTGTCTGTGGAGTAGACTTTCTGTAGTTTCTCAATAAAAGCCACTTTCACTTTCCACTGTTGGCTCACTCCTGAATTCTTTCTTGTGCAAAGCAAAGGACCCACTTGGACATCAAGTGGCCGCCAGCATTAGGAGTCACTTTACTGTGTCAAAAACATTTTGTTTCAAATGCCTCTCTATGGTGTTGGTGAAGAATCATTTGTGGCCTCTAGTAACAGAGCTTAGAGACAAGTGGCTTAAACACTGAGCTCACTGGGGCAGACCAGGACTGATATGGTGGCTCATGGGTTTTCAGGCACCAGACTCCTATCCTCCCTGCTCTAATGTTGGCTTCCATCCCCAAGATCACCACATAGTCCAAAGCAGCTGCTGAAGCCATCATGTCTGTGTTCCGGACAGGCAGCTGGAGGGAAGGGTGGAATGAGCAAATGTATGCTAAGTGTCTTAGAGGTTTCTAGCTGCAAAGAAAGCTGGGAAATGTAGTCTATTATCTAGGGATATTACCACTCTGAATAAAATTAGCATTTTGATACTAAGAAGGAGAGAATGGAAATTGAGACAACAACCATCAGTTTCAGCCATACCCATAGACCCAGAATTTCAAAAGAGATCTCTCACCAAAGCCCTTCTCTCTGTAGCCCCATGCCAATCATAGCTTGAATTTGGCCCAAATTAGATGGTTTTGGTAAATTAAAGTTCCCAGCTTAGATTTTGGTGGAGGGTAGAATTAGGTACTACATTCATATCTTGTAATAGGTTGAGTTCTGGGTTATAAACAAACCCAGAGTTGCCTGATTGGAACAAAAAAGGAATTTATGAGAAAGATATTGGGTAGCTCAGAGATTCTCTGGGAAGTCTGGAGACCAGAACCAATGCCCCAGATCTTTCCACAGTACTGGTCTGATGAGGAAGCCACTGTGGTTACTGTCACTTCCACTGGACCCTAGGTAGGTGCTAGAGCTCCCACTGCTGCCACCACTGACCCTGGGTGATTTGGTTGCTAACTCATCGCTCTGCAAGTTGATACTCCTGTAGCCACCACTGCTATCAGAGAAGATTCTCTGTGGTTTTTGCTTCTTTGTGTCACTTGCTCCCGATTCAAAGTCCAGGATGGCTGCTTCTGATAGGTGGAGCCCAGGTCACATGGCCACATTCTAGCTGCAAGGGAAGCTGGGAAAGCAAATATCTGGCATCTCCAGGTTCATTGCAGAGTAAGAGCTCTCTCTTCCACCAGGACTCCCAAGTTGGAGAATTGCCCCACATAGGAATCAGGTTTGGATGTTAGCCCATGGAATAGTAAATGTCCATCATAGAACTCTACAGACATTGTTATGTAATCGTCACAACAGCCCTGTGAAGTAGGTCTTACCATTCCCATTTTATGTTGGAAGTTCAGAGAATGAATTGCCCAAGTTCATTCAACCAGTAAGGGGCAAGCTGCCTACTTCGGAGAGCCAATAATGGAGGAATCTGGAAATGTCTTCAGGCCAGATACCGATGGTGCCCCTGCAGCCCTCCACTTTGCTTTCCTTGAACGGATGCCCTATGGCCATTATCCCTGGCCCTCACCTGCCTCCTGGGTCTCTGGGGAAGCTGGCCTCAAGGTCACATGCTCTCTGCCTTCTTCATACTGTCCTGCCTTTCCACCCACTTACAATAGCTTAGTATTAATGGCTGCTGAGGGCTGCTCTACTGTTCATCCGGTGATCCTGCTTGGATCCTAGCCTTGCCCCTGATTTCGACAAAGAGGTGGAGACTGAACTTCCAGCAGCAGGGAGAGAGGCTGCAGGAGCCCTTATCCCAGGAGAAGCCCTGGGCTGATGTGGGACTGCTGGGACTCCATGGGAAGAACACAGAAGTGGGTTTCGGAAAGGCTTCTGGCTCCAAGATCTCTGAGCTGTAGACTGTAAGAACCATACTCTGCCTTGGGAGAGCACTTGGTGCTTTGAAATTCATTTTGTATGAATCCCAAATCCATCCGCTTCTCTCCATCTCCTCTGCCACCCTCCACCCCTAAGCCTTCCTCTGCTGTCTCTTGCCTGGACCAAACAGCAGCCTCCTAACTGGCCTCCAAGTTTCACAACTGCCAGCAGCGTCCCTTCCCACTGGGGATAACATCCGAAGTCCTTACCCTGGCCTACGAGGCCCGGCAGGCCCTCACTGCTGTGGAGCCCACTGAGCTCCTCTCAAAGGCTCATCTGCTCAAGGTCTTTCAAGGTCAGCCCAAGGTCAGTCCTCCCCTCTAGCCTTCCTCGCCTCCTCACTGGTCCTCAGAAACACCTGCCTGGTTCCCCCGTAGGACATGCACACTGTCCTTCTGCCCCCACCAACTGCCCCTGCCCCCAACACGGCTGGCTTCTTCTCCCTACTCAGTCTCTGTCCAAATGCTGACTCCCCAGAAAGATCCTTCCAGTCCCACATCCAAGAGGCCCCTCCTGCAGTCACTCTATAGCCCCTCACTCTGCTTCGTTTTCTCCTTAGCACTTTTTACCTTCTAAATGATCTTGCTTGTTTATTTACTTGCCTGTTTGTTAACTGTCTCTCCCACAACTGGAATGTAGCTTCCACGAGAACGGGAGCTTTGCTTTCTTTTACCCCACAGTATCCCCCAACAAGAATAGTAGCTGGCACAGAGTCGGTACTCAAAAAATATTTGTTGAAGGGATAAATACTTGACCAGATTGTCTTACAACAGTCCTATGAGGTAAAACAGAACACACACCCTCTCAGGACATCAGTGATGTCGGATTCCCACCATGTGAGACTGAGGGGAAACTGAGGCACGCCCAGGGGCAGCTGGCAGGCTGGTAATGGAGCAAGTCCTCCATGGCTTGCTTCTTTCTGTTGTTCCACTCCACCTGGAGGTGAACACAGCAGAAGAGACAAGGAGACCACGTGCGGAGTGTATTTCTTTTCCCTTGAGAGGCTGAGGAAGGGTTAATGCTGAGGGAGGAGGGATGTAGGGGGTTGTGGCAGCTGAAAGCTGTCAGGTGATAGTGTGCTGGGATGAGACCCTCAGGTGAGCTACAGGTGGCACCTGGAAGGTAACTGACAGGAGGCAGGGCCTTCTACAAGGCTAGCTGGAGGCCTGTTTCTTCCTCCCACTTCCTGGAGCCCTCCAAGAAAAATCTAAAGGGCATAGAATACTGCTTGGGCCCTTGAAGAACTGGGAGAAAAAACCAGGCCCAGGTGTTTGAGGGAAGGTGCTCCCAGCAGCCCTGGGTCCTGGGGATGCACACCAGCCTTGACCTTAGCAGCCCTTCTCACCCCCACTAGGGACCCCTTCCATTCTTCTTCCCCATTCTCGGCGGGGAGGATGGTAGTCAAGCATTTGGGGGGCATTGTTTGCCTCCCCATGCCCAGGATCCCTTCTCCGGCTTGAGGCTCTGGCTCCATATTCAAGAAAACAAGAATGCAGTGGATTTGGACTCCCAGCTTGGCCCTTGGCAGCTGTGTGTTCTTGGGGAGGTCACCCAGCCTCTCTGAGGTTGCTTTCTCTTTTGAAAAGTGATACATGTCTTTCAGAGTAGTTGGAAGGATTCACCGACACAATGTAAAAAATCCAGAAGATAATAAATGTTCAGTGTGTGTAAGTTAAATGTAAATCAGAATCCCTCCTTTTTTCTGGCAGTGTGAGCCTCTTTACTGAACAAAGGGAACAAAATATCCCATCCATGTCTGATGAGGGGAGGAGGCGAGAGCAGGACCTTCGGGGTGGGCACATCCTGAGACTCTCTCTGGAGAACTGTCCGGCACAACGAAAGATAAGGTTCACCTCCCAGGGGTAAGCCCAAAATACACACAAGCGCATTAAAAAAGTGAAACACATTCATGGGTGACAGATTCATAATGGGATTATTGATTCAAACACAGATCCTTTCTCTTCCCTGCATTTTCCAACCCCTCCCCAAAAATCGTTGCTGACGGCTGGGTGGTGACTCAGGGAGGCGGCTAGCAGGAGAGAATGACTTGGCTGCAGCTGGTGCTGAAAGTGACCAGCACTAAGGCAAAGGGGAGAGACAGCACCCTCCGTCCCTCGATCACCCTTGCTGAGCTTTAGCATCTTATTTGTGACAAGGGGGACAAAATTCCTGACCTCTTGGAGAAGTTGAGTAGATTAAATGTGACAAGGGGACTGGCACCCACTAACAGTAGTAGTAAGAGCCATGATGTATTGAGTGCTCAGGGCCAGGTACCATGCTAAGTGCTTTAAAAGTGTCACCTACTCCAATCACTGGCCCAAATTCCATGAAGGCAGGAACTAGTACTTGCCAGTCCCGAGTACAGAATCCTCCTGTGTGCTACTAGTGAGAATAAACATTCATGGAAGCCTTATTTTGTAGCCTCATTTTGTACACTCATGGCATAGCCTTGTTTACTGTTTTCAGCTCTGTATGTTTCTAATCTTCATGACAATTCTAAACGATAGGTACTACCATTATCCCCATTTTATGGATGAAGAAACTGAGGCACAGAGGGCACAAAGAGGTTAGGTAATTTTCCCAAGATCACCAAGCAAGGAATAGTGTGGGAGTCTTAAACCCAGGCAGTTTGGCTCTAGAGACCATGCCCTTGACCCCTGTGCTAACTCAAGGCTCAAGAGATGCTCACAACCCCATTACCAGGCTGTTTTATATGTAAAGCAATCGATGCTAAGAGAGAAGGTAAATGATTGGCTCAAGAAGACCCAGGATTTGGGTCCAGTGTGACCAAGCTAAATGCCACTGCACCCCCCTCAGCCCCTGGGGCCTGCCTTTCCTTGCAGAGATCCCCCGTCATCCACAAATGTCGTAAGCCTTGGTCTGGCCCAGTTGGGCAGCTGTGGAATAGTAACAGTGACACCCCAAAAGCTCCCAGTCAGGAGTCTGTTGGGGACTCCAGCTCCCAGGGTGGGAATGGCTTCAGGTTGATGCCGGGTCCCCCCTCCAACTGCAGCTTTCAGCAAAGGTGCCTCTCAGAGGGCCTGGGGTCGCTGCTGTCCCCAGCGTCCTTGGGCAGAATGGTGGCTGTCTCCCGGGGATTGGGAACTGGCAGCTTCAGACATAGGGTTTGGTCAAGAGATTTTTCATCCTCATCTCCTGGCGAGAGCCGACTTCATCACTCACACACTTGTTTTCCATCACTCACATTTGCCCATCGGCTGGCATCTGGCTCATCGTGGATGTCTCGTGATAAGTCAGGGACGTGACAGATGCCATTAACATAACATCCCCATCCATCCTCCCAGGGCAGGCTGGAACAGAAGGGGCTGAGAGAGGGATGGAGTCACAAGAGAACAGCTTCTGACAGCAGACTCATGTGAGGTTGGCTCCTCTGGCTTCTGCTGCTTACTAGCTAGGTAACCTCTTAGGGAACCTAAGTTTCTGCATCCATAAAACAGGGATAAAAATTCTTTTCTAGCAGACAAGGCCACCACTTTGCACAACTCCAGGGGGCACCATTCGCATTGTGGTCTGTGTGAGTGGTGTCACTTGGAACTCAGTTCCACAGAACACAAGGTGAAGGATGCCTTGAGATTGCATATCCGTGAGTCTACACCTTGCAAGTGAGAATTGCAATGCTAACTTTCAGATGTGCTAATAGAGTTGGTGTGAGGACCAGAGATGATCCCATGTAAAGCATGTAAAGGGGCTAGGACAATGTAGGCACACAGTAGGCATGGCCTTATTGTGGGATAAGGAGGCAGCCCTTGGAGTGAATGGCTCAGCTCTCCCAGAAACCTCCTGCTCCGTGAGATGCCCCTACCTCATTCCAGCTCTCACGTGGACAAGAACAGAGGGGGTGGAGACCGACCTCACAACAGCCCTGTTAGCAAAGCCTAGTTTCCACATACTGCAGGGTCTCCTCTTACTTCTCAGTCTTGCCCCATGGCAGCCACAGAGGGTACCAGACACCGTGGCAGTGGGCTGGGCATGGCTAGGGGGTTTCTCTCTATTTGGGGGTTTACAGTGACTGGCCAAGAAATCCTGAATGGACTCTCTTTCTGACCTGGTTTTCCACGCTCTGCCCAAAGCAACTGACTCCATCCTTATCTCCTCTATAGGGTGCCTTTGATTCAAGGAGCATTTATTAAAGGCCTACTGTATGCTAGGCACAGTGGAGAGGGGAGCAACAAGAGTTAGCTGAAGTGGTGGAGTGCAGGGACTTAGGAGTCTGTGACGTGTGTGTGTGTGTGTGTGTGTGTGTGTGTGTGTGTGTGTGTATGAGATCACCTTTGCTAATGACATTTTGGCCCAAGGGGGCTGTCCCTCCTCTGAGTCCTCAAGCAGGAGTGCTGTGGGAAACCAGTGGCTCTACTGTCATCTTTGGAATTCAGGCTTTGCTCTTCTATCCAGGTGACAAAGGCCCCAGCCTGCCTGGAGCAATATTTCCTGCTGCCTCTTCTGGATTTTCAACGGGCACCGCTGGCCGGCCGCACTTCTGCAGCTTCCAGTGCAGAAGTGGCTCAGAGAAACCAGTCAACTGGGGAGGCAGCTCACCTTCTAATTGCCTCTCAGCCCTTCCTCCCCCCTTGCCCTCCCACCAACAATCCCGGCCTCTCCATTCTGTTTGCTCAATGAACTCTGAAGTACAGCAGGCCCCTTGCCTTGTCTGATTTACTGTGGTCCCCTCGCTCCTAGCTCAGAGTTAGTAGGTGCTCAATAGGTATTAGTTGAACAAATGGATGGAAGAATAAATAAAGTCCTTCCACAGAAGCTGGGCATACTTTGTGCTTACTCTAGGAAGATGCTCCCATGTCCATGGCTGTTCTCCAAAAGAAGTCATTGCTGCTCCTCCTTCTCAGCAGCGACCTGTATCCCTGACCCCTTCACCATTCACTGGGCCAGTGCTTGAGTAGCTCTTCTGAAGGAGGGACTGTATCCTCAGCTGGGGAGATAAGCCCTCAGCTTCCCCCCACTCCCGCATCTCCCTCTCTACACCTTGGCACCATTGCCACCACGTACTGCCCCAGGCACTTGCCCCTCCCCTGTTCTACCTTTTGAATGGGAATCCCATATTTGGGCTTCTGTGATTCTGCCAACCTGTGTAGGAGTTGAGGGAAGGAGGTCTCCCAGTCTCTAGCCTCTGCCCTTACTCCATCCTGCCACCTCACTCCAGGGACCTGTCCTGGCCAAGCCAGGGATATGTCCCAGCTAGGATCTACCCGAAGTCCAAGCCACTCTGCCTTCTGGAACAGCCCTGAACCTTGTTGTCTCACCTTGGCCCCTGGGGTCCCTGCCCAGTGGGCATCCTGGAAAGCCCACCCGGTGCTCACCCCGCAGCGCCCTGGCCCCTCAGCACTGCCTGCAGCGGGAGCTGCCAGCTTTTTGGAATTCCTAATCGCTCCTGGCCCCGGTGATTGGCTGCTCAGCTCTGACCCCACTTGGGCTGCCGCCTGGTTGGATAAAAGGGGAATCTCCTTGGGGCTCCAGAGCATTAGACACCGGAGGGGGCACCTGGGACCAACTTCGCTAAGCGGGGAGCTCGGCGGGGGGGTGGGGGGAGCTACAGACCTGCGGCCTCAGCCCCTCCAAAGAACCGGGAGATGACGGGGAAAGCGGGGGAAGCGCTGAGCAAGCCCAAGTCTGAGACAGTGGCCAAGAGTACCTCGGGGGGCGCCCCGGCCAGGTGCACCGGGTTCGGCATCCAGGAGATCCTGGGCTTGAACAAGGAGCCCCCCAGCTCCCACCCGCGGGCTGCCCTCGACGGCCTCGCCCCTGGGCACTTGCTGGCAGCGCGCTCAGTGCTCAGTCCCGCAGGAGTAGGCGGCATGGGGCTGCTGGGGCCCGGGGGGCTCCCCGGCTTCTACGCGCAGCCCACCTTCCTGGAAGTGCTGTCCGACCCGCAGAGCGTCCACTTGCAGCCACTGGGCAGAGCATCGGGGCCGCTGGACACCAGCCAGACGGCCAGCTCGGGTAGGTGAGGGCGAGGCTGCGCGGCTGTCTGACTGGGGCTGAGAGCCGGTAGCCCGCGCCGTCGGCTCTTGCCTGCGGGACAAGGCCTCCTCCCTGCGGAAAAGTTCATGCCAGGCCGAGGGGTCGCAGACAGGGCCTGGGGCCGATGCGCCCGGGGCCGGGAACCAGGATGATGCTCTGGCGCCTGCCAGGTTTCGGCCCCAGCGTTTCCGGCCACCGCGCAGTTCTCTGGTCCCCGCATCTGGCCCACTTTGGCCGCTGCGCCCTACTAGGGCCCCACTGGAAACCGGGTTTGGAGTGTCGCAGCTGATGTTGCAGGATCTCTGGAAGGGTTGGAGGGCCCCAGATCCGCTGTTCCACTACGGCCCGGGCCTCCAGGAGGACCCGCGCTCCTGGAGCCCGATGCTGTTCCGAGCACTGGCCGCTTGGGAGGCGGATGCCGGCGCCGGCTCCCGCCCCAGCCCTGGTGTCCAGAGTTGTCTTTTTTCTCCTTTCTTTATTCCAAAACACCGCATTGGTCAGCTGGGGTTTATTTTTCATCCCAAGAACTCGAACAACCCGGCAGCCGAAGCGGCCGCCATCCGATCCCACGTAAGCGCCACAATATATTGGAGCCCGGCGACTCGCGGGCTCGGGGACCTTGGATGACCTCCCCGCGCCCTCCCGGAGCCGCTTTCCTGGCGGGGTGTCCGGGCCTGCTCGGCCCTCCGGCCTTTGTTCGCCCTTGGCAATTCCCCCGATTTTTCGTTTCGTTTCGTTGTATTTGCAACGAAAAGTGGCGCGTCGCAGGCTCTCCAGCCTCGAGTGGGAGCGCATTGTGCGGGCACTGCTAAAGGGACTGTGCGTGAGCAGCCCCAGCGCTTCCCGGAGCCCAGCTCCCCGAGTCTGGGCTCGGCTCTTTGGGGCCAACTTTCCAGCCCCGGGCGCCCGGGCTGCAAGTGCAGAGCAAGGTGCAGGGCCAGGGAGCCCCTGCGATCCCCTAAGGCCGCCTCGCCTTTCGCGGTCCCTACCACAAGCGCGCCGGGGCCTTTGCCTCTCTTACAACGAAATCTGTCCCAAACCTCCAGATTCGGGCCCCGGCGTAGGAGAGGCCAGCCTGGGCTCAGGGATGGAGATGGGCACCCGAGGTTCCAGAGAGCTTCACCGGGAGACAGAGCAGGCCCCCGCCGCTCCCGGAGGAGGTCAGGGGTGGGGCCCTGGCCGGTTTCAGGCGCCGCTGAGCGCGCTCCCCACTGTGCCACATGTCCCTCCGCCCGCTTTTCAGATTCTGAAGATGTTTCCTCCAGTGATCGAAAAATGTCCAAATCGGCTCTAAACCAGACCAAGAAACGGAAGAAGCGGCGACACAGGTAAGGCCCCCCGCAGCGCGTTCCGTTACCTCTCCTGCCCACCCACCCGCCTGCCGTCCTCGGTTCTGGGCTTGGGTCACTCAAACCCTATTTTCGCCGACCTCAGATGTGAGGTCCGAGGCCACGCGAGGGCGGAGTGACCAGGCGTTGTTTGGAGCCATCTGCGCAGGGCCCGAGCGTCCGGCCGGGCCGGGTGGCCGCGCAAAGCGGCACAATTCGGGCTTTCTCCTCCCGCAGGAGAAAGGAAAGGTCCCAACCCGGGCCAAACCGGAGCTAGAGAAGGGTTGTCAGCCCCCAGGTCCCCATGTCAGCACATCCGAGGGCCGCGGAGACCCTGCGGCGGGCGGATCCGCTCCTACCTCGCGCCAGGGCCGGTTCCTTGGCCCCTCTGCCCGCTCCCCGCCCCCGCTTCTCCCCTGCGGTCCTGTCCTCTCTGCCAACTCCTCAGCTTCCTGCTCCCACGTTCCCAGGGCTTGGGCAGTGTCTGCGCCGATGGAACATCTTCTTTCGGCTGCTGTTTTTGTGATTCTGAGCGGGTCGCTTCCCTTCCGTGAGCCTCAGTTTCCTCGTCTGTAAAATGGTGGTGGGCGGGGTGTGGACTGGATGGTCCCACTAGCCCTACCTGCTAGAGTGGGGTGCGCTGCATTGGGGTGAAAGCTGAAGAGAGTTTTTAAAAACATGTGTCTTTAAATAGACATTACTCGCACGAAGTTAAAATCCGATAGGTATATCCTGAAAAGTAATCCACCCCGGCCCCCGCCCTGGCCTCCAGGCCCTCCCTGCCTTCCGCGTCCGCATCTCTGCCACGGGTTCCTTGTGTAAATCTGTGGGAAGATTTTCAAGGAAATAAAGGAACAAGAACCAAAAATCGGCCTGCCTTTCTGCGAGTGCTGCTCCCGGGTGCTGCCCCGCGCCCGCCGCGGGGCTGTTTTTTCCGGTCTCTCTCGCTCAGTCCCCATCCAGGCCGGGTGGCCGCAGGGTCTGGAGCTCTATCCGGACGTTTCCCGGCTGGGAACCCCGCCCCGCCCCGCTACATCCTTTTCTGTCACCCCAGTTTGTTCTCGGCCTCTCTGCACCCTCTGTTTTCTGCGCTTCGCTCCTCCTTGGCCCTGGGACACTCCACTGTCCTCCCCATCTTTTAGAACGGCCCCTCCTGACCCCTCAGGCCCCGACAGGTTTTGGTTCGAATGAAGGTGAACTTCAACTTGGTTGCTCAGGGATCCCGGTTCATTCATTCCCTTCAGACAGCTGTTTGCTTTTGTTTCGTTTGTTTCATTTTAAACGGGGACATTTTTTTCTAGTCCTGATCCTGGGTCCTTTTTAAAAACAAAAACCAAAACCATTCATTCATTCAACGAATATTCATTAAAACACTTTTTGTGCACCCATCTCATGCTGGTCCCAGGATGGGTGATCCTGTCAGCCTCTGCGACCAGGGACAGGGACCCACGGAACAAGGGCAGGTTGGAAAGCAGCGGAACTCCTCCCGCGCTGGTGTGACAACGGTTGGGAGGGGTTCTCTAGCATGGAGAGCCCTGGAAAAAGCACCCCCAAACCCTGGGTGCAGGAAGGATGTTTCTGCATCAGGACATCCCGTTGTGTGGCACTTGCAGCTGGGTGACTCATCCCCCAAAGTCCATGTTTCAGGTCCCTGACCCTCTGTTGTCATTTGCTACCCTCTTCACCAGGGAAATCTTTGGGGGCTTTGGTGGGTTCCCAGGGGTGCAGAACAGCATGAGGACAACACCCAGGTATTAGCTGCCTTGGGTTTCTATTTCTGGTGCATGAAGGGACCAGGTTATTGGAGAGGGAAGAATGGCTGCTGATGACCAGTGCAGTCCTTAATTAGTAAAAGATGCATTTTCCTGAGCTTCTCTCATTAGGGGATTTGGGGTAAGAGACTCCAGAATCTGGTGATGAGAGATGGGCTTGTCTTTATCGCCCAGAAACAAATGAGGCTTAAAAGCACTTGCAGGTAGGGCAGGGGTGAAGCAGCCATGGTGACGGAGTCTCAGATTTTGCTCTTCTCTTTACCCGGACAGCTTAGCTTCTCTTCAGGCAGGTTACAACAGGACCCCGAAGGTCTGGGGTTCTGTACCAGCCAGGAACGAAGGTTGGGTCTCCTTGGGGGCGGGGGGGACTCTCAATGGAGAGCATGTGGCATCAGTAGTGAACCAGCTCCGAGGCAGGAATTAGGGGAAGTTTGGAAGATTTGAGTTGTTGTTTTTAATAGGGGCTCTCCCAAGTACAGGCTGGCACTTGAACAGTTCTAAACGCCATATAATCAGCTCTCCCGTGTGGCTTTGGCCAGACCTCACCACCTCACCTGTGTGCTTCGGTTTCCCTGGTTTTAAAAGGGACTTGCTTTTTTTTTTATTGTTTATTTTGACTCTTTGTTCATAGTCCCTTCAGCAGGTGAGAAATGGAAAGCAAGGGATCCTCAAAATTCTAAAGCATTAACTTTCCGTATACATAAGCCTCCACATACCCCCCTAAGAGACTAGGAGAAACCATTAAGAATCAAACCAGTCATTTTCTATAAAGAGCACAATCCTTTTTCCTCACACACCTCCTGCATCATCCCCCCAGATAGTAAAGCCAACGAGAAATGTGTGGGGCTCAGATTTGTGCTTTTTGGTTGTGTTGGGCGAGAGCACAGCCATGAAGGGTGCTAAACCTCTGTGCTGGTCCCGGGATCCTGCTGACCAGGGGCTAAAGCAAGGCATGTAACAGTTTTACGAGTTCTGTTTGTGGAAACTGGACTATATTGCCCGTGGGCTTGTTGATGAAGGTCCAGGATAAAGGTCTCCTAAAACCTGGTGACATTAAGGTCTGAAAAGAGAAGAGTGTGTGTCTGTAAGTAGATGTTTAGTGGTTTATTAAGGGAAGGAACATCTATGAATCTCCTAATATCAGAGGCAAAATTTTATGTGTTAAGAGCACATGCATTTGCACATTTTCCTGGGGTGACACAACAACGTAGCTTTTACCAGATTATTAAAGCAGTTTGTGACACAAAATAGGTCACCGTGAACTGCTCTGTGGGGGTAGGAGGCTCACTGGGTGGCCTGAATGGGTCCCTTCCCAAGTGAGTGGCTGAGTCTGTGTGGGAGGGTTGGAAGGTGGCCCCCTTGCCTCCTGAGCACTGGAGGGGACAGGAAAAGACTCCTGAGAAGCTCTAGGGAGATGGTGTCTGCCTCCTGTCAGAGGAAGGGCAGGGGAGGGGGAGGGGGCGTGGAGGGGAGTTTGAGGGAGCAGGGGATTCAGTTCTCAGCCATACGAACCCTGAGGTTAAAGCTGCATTTGTCTTTCTGGGGAATCTTTGAACTTCGAACTTCTTCGAAGGAGTGGAATTAAAACATCCAACTCTAGTGTCTGTGAGAGGAGCCTAGGAAGCAGGTGTGGGTGGGGCCCGGGTATTTGTCAATCTGCTGAGCTCCTCTGCTCTGTGCTTAGGAGGAGGAACAGGGGCTTTCTGCACTTTCAAAAATTTCCTTTTTAATACCCTCTCCCCCAGAGCACCTCCAGAAAGATTCCCAGTGTCAAATGTCACAGAGGGCTGAAGTAATGCCCATCCCATCACCAGAAGTGTAGTGTGGGCCCTCAACTTTGAATGATGGAGAGTCCAGAGGGTTAAGCTGTGAATGGTGTGTGTGTGTGTGTGTATGTGTGTGTGTGTGTGTGAGAGAGAGAGAGAGAGAGAGAGAGAGAGAGAGAGAGTGTGTGTTAGTGTCAGATCCTGCGGAGCCAGCCCGGGTTTGGGGTCTGTCCAGAGGCGCAGGGGAGGGCCACTCTCTTCTCTCTGAGACAGGCTCTTTCAGTTTCCTGGGACCTGAGTGTCCCGTCTTGCTCCCCTCAGGACAATCTTTACCTCCTACCAGCTCGAGGAGCTGGAGAAGGCATTCAACGAAGCCCACTACCCAGACGTCTATGCCCGGGAGATGCTGGCCATGAAAACGGAGCTGCCGGAAGACAGGATACAGGTAACAGCCCTGAGCCCCTCTCTCCCACACTTGCCCCTCTCTCAGGGACATCTGCCACCGCAGGGTCTCAGATACCCAGGACGACACCTCTCACGCCCTGCTATTGGCATGTGCTTGCCGGTGACCATGTCCTCACAGAGAGCAGGTCGTTTGAGCTGACAGGTGCTTGTTGAACACCTACCATGTGAAGTGGGCACTGTGGGAGTCAGGGCACAGGGGCTTAGCAGGTGTGGCCTGGCCTGCTATGATTCCTGAGGAGTGCGATTCCTGAGGAGTACGTCAGACAAACCCTGAGGGGCCTGGCGATGGGAGATGGGTACTGCATGGGGCCTGGGTTCTGGGCAGGGTCCTTGCGGAGGCAGATGTCCCCTCAGTACAGCTGAGGTAGCCCCAGGCCTCTGTGGCTGTGAAGGGGAAGGTGGCTTCTAGCCCTGACCCCAGTTTGCTCCCCTTCCCTCCCCTGCCCTCCCCATGAGGAAGGTGTGCCCCTCCCTTCCCAACCCCTACACTTATCCACCCCAGGCTCCTTCTACCCCTCACAGTCCAGCGGCTGCTGGCCTTGCCCTGAGCTCCTGCTCCTTTTCTTCTCCCTCTCTGGCCCCGTGTATGGCCTGGGACATGTGCCTAGGGTGCTCACTGAGCCCTCCTCCGCTCCTGGGCAGTTTGGGGCATAACCAGCCACTGAACTGGGCGACACGTGCTCAGCTGTGGTTGGCGTGGGGCCTCCTCTCAGCAGCAGCAGGGCCTTCCCAAGTCCAGAGTCTCCTTGCTGGGCAGGGGACCGCAGTGTCATTTCTCTGGGAGAAGATGGAGTCTGGTGGTTTTCTGGGCAGGGCCTCCATGAGGTGGAGAGTGGGGTGAGAGGAACATTTCTAGAAGATTTGGAGTTGCCCTAGCTAAAGCTCAACCTTAAATGAAAGCTGCCCCTCTCACCTGAGTGGTCCAGAGAGTAGTTCACAGCAAGGCAGGTCCCCATCCCCTGAGACTGCTGCTGTGCCCCTCCTCTGCAAGGTCCTTCGTGCTTCCCTCCCTGTGTGAGTGTGTCTGGGAGGTGGCTGCAGCCCTAGAGAAGGGACCAAATGAGGTGTGTAGGTTGCTCTGTACTCTCACTGGAGGACCAGAGGATGGGAAATGAAGCCTTAAGCTGCTTTTCCAGAAGGGCCTTCCTCTCCCTTGGAAATCTATTTGGAATTTCAGCCAGTGGCTTTAGCCATTGACACTAACAATAAGCTCAATTATTCATAAGCAGATTATGTTTGGTGCATTACTCATGGTGGCCTGGACCCGTTACCCTCCACCCAATTGGGTTCTAGTGAGCTGGGTGTTGATTCTGCATTGTGTGTGTGTGTGTGTGTGTGTGTAAGCCAAGGCTCAGTCCAATTGTGTGGCGGTGACCCCTGCCTACCCTTCATTAACACAAAGTTGGCCAGGACAAGTGGCTGCGGTGGGAGGAGGGCTGACAGTTCTCACTGTTGGCAGCCCCACATTTGCACTATTGACCAGTAAGAAGAAGCCACTTGTTTCTTGCAGTGGGCTGTCCTAAAATCTGTTTGGCTCTGGTGGTGGGGGTTGGGGGGTTTGAAACCTGCCGAGCTCAGGGTTTGTGGGAGGGCTCTCCCCGGGCTGTGACTGCATTGCTGCAAGTGCCCTGGCAAGCGCGTACTTGGCTTCCTTAAGCTGCCCGGAGGTTGTCTATAGGGTGGTGTCTGAAGCCACCAGAACCAGCACAAAGGAGCCAGGGGTGGGAGTAAGGAGAGCTCGTTGCCCTTGGGACCATGAGGATTAAACCCTTGGAGCACCACATGGCTAAATGCTGCCCCCAGAAGGTGCTTGTGAGTTATTAAACAGTCTTGCCCCAAAGTGTTTAACAAAGTGGGAAAGATCTTGGTGTGTTTCAGTAATGATCACAGTTTCCATGTGCCAAATATTCCCCCAAATACGTGATGAGCACAGGAGAGGTGGGGGGGGGGGCTAATAGTGGTTAGAGTCACTGACTCAGGAGCCAGACTACCTGGGTTCGTGGCTGGGCTTCCCCTCCCAGAAACTCCTTGTCCTCATCTGTCCAGTGGGGGTGACAGTGGCACCTGCCTCTCGTGCAGATGCAATGAGCCATATGTGTGCAGTGTTGAGGGCACTGCCTGGCATGTGCCCCCGCTCACTCAGTGTCAGCTCTGATCTCATTAAATCCTGGTGATAACCAGAGGAGTAGAGACCATGAACTTCATTTTAGAACCAAGGAAGCTGAGGCATTGCAGCTTGCCCCAGGCCACATTGCTAGAAAGTGGGGGACATAAGACTCAAACCTGGGTCTGAACTGAAAGCCCCCCTTTCACCACATGCTTCTTGGGTTTTAAGTCTTTATTTTGCCTTGAAGCTGGGAGAACAGAGGTGATTTGAAGTCAGTGTGGGGGGGTGGATATATCACAACTTCTTTATAAAAATAATCAATATTTATTGAGTACCAGGTGCTATTATTTTAAAAAAAGGCTCAAGTATAACAAAATTATTTTTTGAATGGGCACATTCATGTAAATGAGTTCAAAAGGGTGAAAAATGAGTCTCCCTCCCCCCCTACCCATCATCAGCCCTCCTTTGGTAACCAGCTTCCTTTGTTTCCTTCCAGGGATAGTTTATGCACATTCAGCCAAGAGTCCTCAGAACACTGTGAGCGAGCTAGGTTCTATAGTCCCATTTTACAGATGGGGAACCTGAGGCACAGAGGCCAGAATTCAGGCCTGAGTCCTTTTAGACTCCAGAGCCCTTGCTTCCCTACATTGCTACCTTCCTCACCATTTCCCCTCAACGTGTTGATAAGGTTGGGACAGTGCATTTAAAGATGGAAAGCTGCCACTCCAGCGCCAGGTCCTGGCCCTGACCCCCGCTTTGGGTCAGAGGACTTTGTGTGTGTGTGTGTGTGTGTGTGCTGTGGGCGAAGGAGGGGGAAGATGAGGAGTCATTAGAGGCTCCAGGTCTGGAGTTAGATATTCTCAAGGTGGAATGAAAGCGTATTGGACTGGAAATCAGGTACCCAGATCTTAGCTCTGGCTCTGATACCTGCCGGGGTGGCAGAGGCCAAGCCACCTCCCATCTCTGGGCCTCAACCTCCTCACCTGGAAAAGAAAGAGGTGGGATCCCTCCCAGGGAAGAGCCTCTCAGGCTCACCTCCCCTCAACAGCCCCTGGGCTGCCTTTAGTGGAATGGGGGTGCAGGGCAGGTGGATGGCTTGGACATACATCCCTTCTGGGCCGACCCGAGTGAACCCCTGCATATGTCTGCCATCTACTGTCAAATGTCTAATGAGAACCCACAGCACAGACGGGAAAAGTCAGACACTCCTACTTCTCATCTTTCCCTGCCAGCAAGCCAAACTCTGAGCCCCTCAAATTACTCGTTTATAAAGTAAGGATTATAATATTTTTCCAAAAATGCTAATTTTACAAGTGTTGTTATTACTGGCATTTATTCAGTGCTCAGCAGCGTCCCAGACAGTAAGTGCTCTTCATGCTTTGTTTCATTTAATTCCTCACAACCAGATGAGTTAGATATCATTCTTGTACCTATTTTCTGGATGAGGAAACTGAGGAGCTGAGTGGTGAAGGAAACAGGACTGGGATTCGAACCCAGGACTCAGCCACCACCGGGTAGATCCCAGAGGTAAACATGGATGCCTCTCTCTACAAACTGTAACGATGCAAAGGGCAGTGGTGATGGCGCAGTCGCAGCAGCAGGGGACGATGTCCTTTGCCTTTGTGCTTTGGGGATGAGCACTTCCTCACTCTGCATCTCCCTGGGTGGGGGATGGAGGCACATGGTGAAATATTAGGGAAAAAAGAGACCGTGTCTCCATGTCAGACTCAGGCACACAATCCATTTCGTGTGTGTTTCCAAAAGAAAACTATGCCAGGATATGGCATTCTGGAAGCGCCTGCCAGATGTCAGCCTTAGGGAAGAGGAAATAGATTTCCTGACTGACTTTATTTCCTCTGTGGGGTAACTTGTTACTAAAATTGTAAGGTCAGGCGCTATATATATCCACTTACTTGTTTACGGGTATTTTTTTTCTGACAAAAGTTGTACTTGTTATAAAAATGCAACATTACAGAGCTATAGATGTGCAAAGTGAACAGAGGCTACATTTCACCCCACTCTTAGCACTCTTGTGTATGTCGAACAACTCTTGTGTATGTGAGGTTTAGGTTCTCTGACTAGTGCTGCTCGACTTTGCCTCTTATAAAGTGGTCCCTGCCCAGGGCTAGGGGACAAAGTACTAAGGGGTTATGTTCCAGAAGTAAAAAGACAGGTGCCTGGGTGGGAAAGCATTTGCAGTGAAGCTCAGGTCAGGATGTTTATTAGAATCACCAGGGCAGATTTTTAAAATACCTATGCGGGACTCCCACACCTAGCAATTCTGGGTTTAATTGGTTTAAAATTAAACACCTGCATGTTGGGATCTGTATGTTTTTAAATCTCTCCAGGTGATTCTGTGTGAAGTCCGTATAAAAACATTGGTTTGGAGGCTCAGGACAGGTGTGTCTGTGTTCCACGTGGATTAATATGAGTGGAAGAAAGTGGAGTTTTGGGTGACAGGGGCAGGGTGAGGAACAAAATGACCTATTGGTGGGCAGGGAAGGATGCTGCCTGGGGCTGCCCCCTAGTGGACATCAGAGGCTGCAGCACGGCCCCGCTTCTCTGATCCACAAGCTGGACTGGACTGGACTGGACTGGACGGGTGCCCTGAAATATGGTGTCAGAAGTGCAGAGTGGATGCAGAGTGTGAAGCCGTTAAATCACGCCAGCAATGAGCCCAGATTCATCAGCTTCCAGCTAGAGGAGAAGAAAGAGGCCGGGTGAACGTGATGGACGCTCACCCAGAGTGTGGCCAACAGAGCCAGGCCTGAGGTCATGTGGCAAGCTTGGAGACCAGAATGTGTCATGCAAGATGTCTCTGTTAGGGGGCTATCCTGGAAGGAGTGCATAGGTCTCCTGCGAGCCCCTTGAGGGAAGGAGCCCTGGGCATGTTGTCTCGTGGGGATGCCTGGATGGGAGCATGCAGGACAGGGACTAGGTGACGATGCAGACACAACAGGAAGCTTGGGGCATGGCCACCGCTTGCTGCTCATGCCAGTTACTTACACAGAGAAAGAGCTGACAGGGTCACCTGGCTTGCTAGCTGTGCACCCTATGGCAGAGGAGCATCCATTTGGCAAGGGTTCCCTGGGTCCAGTTCACCCTTGGAGGCACAGGCACCCTCTCTGCTAGCTGTGGAGGCACCTGCCACAGCTGCTGTTGACAGCCAGAGGCATCTGTGCTACCTGGGCTTTCTGAGTATTGCAGAGGCTCCACCTCTCAGGGGAAATGTATCAAGAAATTCAGGCTCATTGCCAAGCTGAAAGATCCTGCCAATGAACCTTTGCCTGGGACTCCAAACCTGTTGGCCCTTGATGTCACTTTGGGTCCTTTATGTACTTGGAGCCCTGAAGTGTAAGGCAGGGTGCTGGTCCTGGCTGGGGCCTTGATGCAAAGGTCTCCGGAAGAGTTTGGACCAGACTCCCATGTGAGAGGAGCAGTCTCTTCTAGAAAGTGAGCAAGAGAAAGTCAGGAAAGTGAGCAAGAGACAGATTGAAGGAATATTATGGGCTTGGCAGAACCAAAAGCCCAAGTAGCATCTCAAAGATGGGAGACAGAGGATGTCATTTTATGTGAAAAGTGTCCTAGAGTTGGAAAGCAAAGCCTTGTCTTGTTGTACATTTGTCCAGAGAAGTCATCAAGCATCAGACCAACATGTTTCAGCTCTTACTATGTGTCAGGCATTTCCCACACACCATCTAATTTTCATGACAAACCCACAAGGAAGTGGCATCTTCAGGCAGGTGAGGAATGGGAAGCTCAAAATGGTTAAGAAATGCCCCCATGGCCACAAAGGCAAGTAGAGGCAGAGCAGGGATCTCCAACCTGGGGCTTCTAGCTTCTGAGCCCCAGCCGACTCAAGGACATATGGGTGCTGCAGGGGTGTCCTCCTGCATTGGTACCTCAGGGGCTTGGAACATAGTGGAAATGGGAGAGTTTCAGGGGCAGCTGCTTGGCACTCCAGATGCCTGCAGGGGAAACTACCTGTATTAAAGTATTCCAGCCTGAAGGTCAGTTCTGTCCTTTCCCCTCCTCCTGGAGTGGTTGATATTATCATTATTTGCCAGTCTAGCCTTGCTAGCGGGCATATGGAGGAGGCCAGAGCAACAGGCAGTGCCATTGTATAACCTGCCTTCTGCAGGCTCCCACTGACTTTCTTAACTAGCACTTACTGAGCACCTTCCGTATTTCAAGCAGTCACTTGTTTAGGCACTCACTTATTCCATTTAATTCTCCAAACAACCCTGGAAAGTAGGCATTCTTATTTTTTGTTTGAAGAGACTGAGACTGGGAGAAGTCAAGTAACTTGCCCAGGATCACACAGCAGTGTTTTTCAGAGCTAGGAATTCCGGTTCAGGGCTGGCTGAGCTCAACGCTGCGTATACATTTTTAAGTTCTATACACATGTGGTTGTTTCCAGGAAGGGACTAGAAAGGCAGATGTGAAGAGTGGTTAGGGTTAATTCTAATCCCTTGTCCACTTCCCTCCAAGGCACCACTGCCACAGCTTCCCTGCCAACTGTCCTAAAAAGAAATTGTTTTGGCCATCCAGGTTCCCTCCATAAATTGGAGTAGCATCTGGTCTTCACAGAGAGCCAGGCATTCCAGGAGCCCATAACTGAGGTCTGGATGACTTCTGGTTTGAGCGACCAGCTGGCACCAGCTCCCCTGGGAGAGTATCTGTGTGCAAAGTCTCATCTACAGACCAGTGATTCATTTGCCCAAATCAGGAGACCCAGCAAAATGGTTCTGTTTAGAGGCCAAGGAGATGATCTGAATCCCGAGTCCATCAGGGAGGCTGCTCCATCTCAAGCACGATGCTCATGAACTTCCGGAGAAGCCAGGGCAATGCACCTTTACCAGGTATCCACCCTAGGGTGGCAGGGGCTCCTCTGTCTTTGTATACTCGACAATGCCTTTTCCAGACTCTCTAAATTCGAACCTCAATGAAAACAGAAAGTTCTTTCATAAGTTTTGCATCAAACTCATTTGACAGCAAAAATCGGACTTGTGAATATGCGCATATGCATTTTGCTGCAGAAATCAAAACTGATGGGTTTGACTATGAGGTACTGCCACTGCAGAGCATTATGTGACATGTGGTGTAAATGCTACATACCTTTTCCAAAACATTCTCCAGTCTGGCCCCACTGGTTCCAGTTAAGGGCTTGTGGCCTTGTTGTTTTATAATGCACTATATTCAAGCAGGACAGATCATCTCCTGACCAGGAAGCAGATGGCTTGCTTCTATTCATAAAGAAAGCCTTCCCAACCCTCTGTGGTCAGACTTGGTGCCTGGAATTCCATCACCAGGTGTTTCATTCTTTGCTGTCCTGAGAGGTGGATAAAACCAGAAGTCACTTATACTTTTATGTGGATTAGTCCTTTTAGAGCTTTCTTTCCTCTGTGGGAGAAAGCAGCTTGAGGCAAGCGAGTCCTTGTGGAGGGCGACCAAATGCTAAGGAGAGGGAGATGGGACAGGACTGAGGCCCCAGACAGCGCAGGCCCCGGGCAGGGCAGACGTCCCGCAGGACAGGCAGGCAGCGCTGGGGAGAGATGTGCACACAGCGCGGAGCCAGTCAGGACGCAGCCGAGTTGCTCACCGCTCTCCATTTCTGAGTGCACGAAGGGCAGCCGTCTGGTGGCCTTCAGATTAGATAAACCCTTTTCCTGGCAGGGGTCACCCAGGGCGGTCAGGTCCGGACCAGGCGGAAGCCTTGCACCTGCGCTTCCCAGTCCCTTCGTTTTGAGCAGGAGCAGGTGCCCAACTCGGGGGCGGCAAAGGTGCTGCCCGCGCCCAGGCGGCGCCACCCCAGGTAGGAGAGGCCCGGGGCATCTGAGGCCGTGTCGCTCCCATTTTTAGAGGCTCCTAGTTATTCACAAATGAAGAAATGCCAAAACAGGGTTACGCATGTTTGGGTCAACTTAAAGGTGTGCGTGGACGGGGAGGTCCTTCCGCGTCTCTGCCGCCGTGGGGCCGTTTGGGGTTGGGGATCGCGAGGCGGCCGGGCCGGAGCGCCCCCTGGCGGGTGTGGCCGGTCGCGCTCCGCCGCAGACTCCGGGCTGCCGCGGGCCGCCGGGCGCTCGCTCCGCCACCTGGCGGCGGCGGCGGGAACCGCAGGGGCGCGCGGACCCGGGGCGCCGCCGGCCCCAGCCCCGCGCTCCCTCCGAGGCAGCAAAGGGTTAAGCTGTCAGCGGCGCGATGTTAAACAGGTGTCAAAGGCGCCCCATATATCTGCAGATTGAAATCAAATTCTTTGCCGTATAAAAAGATAAATTACCCAGGCGCTGCCGCGCGTCCCACTCATCACGCCAGCGCCAGACGGCAAGCAATTTTTTTTTTTAATGTGCTAACGACCTAATCAAGCAATCAAGCCGGGGAAGATTGCAGAGTGACCGGGGCAGCCATCTGCCGGCGAGCCGCATTCATTCCCGCGCCCCCGCGCGGGGCGGCACCGGGAGGGAGCTGCCGGGCGAAGAGGGGAAAAATCCTAAACAAATTAACACCCAATTTTCCCCGTCTAATTAGTTAAATGAGAAGCGTTTGGGGTCCCCGGGGAGCGGGAGCGGCTGCGGCGCGGCGAGCGCGGCCTCCCCAGCATTAATTAGCGCGGGTCAATGCCGCGCTCCCGGGAGAGCGGCCGCTTTAATTTCCCGTGATATTTCAGTGCCTGCGGCCCATCGATTCAAACTGAAATTAACTTATTTTTCAATCAGCCCAGGGCTGCCCCTGGGGGTGACTCTTCTTTTGCCGCCTCCTGAATAGAGCGGGAGCAATTTTTCATCAGAAGCGGATACCTGGGCCGCGGGGGAGGGGCGCGGCGGGGGAGGGGCGCGGCGGGGGAGGGGCGCGGGGGGAGGGGCGAGGGACCGGCGGGGAAGAGGAGGGGTTTCCCGGAGCCCGCCCTCCCCCCCTTCCCCGGCCCCTCCTTCCCGGGGCGCCTCGGGCAACTGCCGCCCCGGGGTCCGGGCTCCAGGGCTGCGGGGGCTAAGAGGGCACCGGCCGGGCCTGGGGTCTTTCTAGCGCCCCCACTTTCCCGCGGGCCTCCCACCTCCTGGGAGACCAAGTAGGCGAAGCTCTCGGCTCTGTCAGCTGCTGAAAGTCTCTGGAAAGCTGCTTTGGGAGACCAAGAAATCCTCCCTCCCCAAACACGGCAGGGATTCTGGGATCTCCTTCAAGAATGGGGAGAGTACTCTAGCCGGGGCAACAGAGCCAGACTCTGTCTCAAAAAAAAAAAAAAAAGAATGGGGAGAGTGCTGCGGACACCCCCAGGGAACCTCGCCCTCGCTCAGACCCTGCGCAAACAGCTCTGGCTCCAGAGGAGCGTTCCCCGGCTCCGTCCCCACCACACTCCCACTTGCTCCTCAGCCCTGCGGAATGCTGTCTTCATCTCCTGACTGCGGGATGGCTGCCCAGCTCCCCCATGTCATCCAGTTAGGCCCAGAAGTGGGGACAGCGAGTAACTGGGGGTCAAACTCGGCAGGCAGGGCAGAGGAGGGAGGCTGAACCTGGCCTCCTGGGGGTGTCCCCTCCCTACTTCCTGATACCTGGATGAAATGCCCTTTGCTCTCTGAGCTCACATTCACCTGCAGCTTCCCTGGATGGTCCTGGCTCTGGGCTTCCAGCAGAGAAGGGGCCCTAAGCCAGAGATGCTGCTAGTCCAGTCCTGGGAAAGGTGTTTTTCCTTCTGCAAATCAGGAAAGAGATTCTGTTTATACGATGGAGATGTGAGCATGTGCAGGACAGCTGCCAGGGGCAGGTCAGGCTTCTCAGCTGCAAACTGAAAACCACCCTGGGTCCTGCCCACCTGCAAGACCCTGTCCAGGAGGTGGCCCTATCCCATCTCCCTGGAATTGCTTTGAATTAAAAAAAAAAAAAAAAAGGACCCATTTTGCCCATCTCACAGGACTGATTTCCTCCATCTGAACAGCCCCTGAGCTTAGAGGAAGCCCAGGGCACCCCGGGGTGGGTGCGAGTAGCTAAGGGTGTCCGTTGGAGAAGCCTTCACTTCAGGCAGACAGGAAGGTGAAGGCCCTGGGCCCCATGCCTCTCAGAGCACAGCCCTGACTTGTCCTCTGCGCTTGCAGGTTTGGTTCCAGAACCGCAGAGCCAAGTGGAGGAAGCGGGAGAAGTGCTGGGGCCGGAGCAGTGTCATGGCGGAGTACGGGCTCTACGGCGCCATGGTGCGGCACTCCATTCCCCTGCCCGAGTCCATCCTCAAGTCTGCCAAGGATGGCATCATGGACTCCTGTGCCCCGTGGCTACTGGGTAAGGGCCCGCACTCTCCTTGGGGCACCCTCCCTGTCCCTGCAGTGAGGAGAGCGGGCGCCCTGGAGGAGGGGACAGAGCCCTGGGGCAGGGAGGGCAGCCCTCCAAAGCAGGCCCCTCAGTCTACCTTGGGGAACTCAGGGCAGGTGGGCTTGGGGCTGGGTGTCTGTCCCTTTTACCTACCTACTGGGTGCGGGGGTCTCTCTCTGTGGGTTCTGTGAGGAGGATGTGGCTGTTGCTGTCTGGTTTGTACTCTTCCCCCCCTTGGCCAGAAGTGGGCTTATGGTGACTGGTCCCCTTGGCAGTTGAGGGGACCCCTGGTCCCTTTCGCCACCATTTTGGCTTTGCCCAAAGGGCATCTTTCCCCAAGTTGCTCCACCTGCTGTTTTCCCCACCTGCCATCTGGGCCCAGGTCTGTTAACAGCACCAGCTTATCTTGGGGTTCTAAGATCTGGAATCCCTGGAGGGAGGGACAGGGAAGCAAGTGGTGTGGCCTGGAAGGGACAAAACAGGCAGCCCAGGGCCCAGGTGTCCAGGGGTGTGGTGAGGAGAAGTCCTCTGAGGGCCTGGTTACCAGCTGCGGTTCTGCAGCCCTCCCCCCTCAGTCCAGCCACCCTCCCTGTCCCCTGACCCCAGCCCGGCCCTGGGATGCGCGCGACTGCGGCGTGGGAAGTAAGGCTTTCTGCTCGTCCTTAATTCTGGCCTCTCTCTATCTTTGCCGTTTTCAGTTCAAGATGGCTTTCCCAGGCGCTTTTCTAAACCCGAATACCAACAATTCTTTTTAGGGATGCACAAAAAGTCGCTGGAGGCGGCAGCCGAGTCGGGGAGGAAGCCCGAGGTGGAACGTCAGGCCCTGCCCAAGCTCGACAAGGTGGAGCAGGAGGAGCGGGCCCCCGACCCCCAGGCGGCCATCTCCCAGGAGGAACTGAGGGAGAACAGCATCGCAGCGCTCCGAGCCAAAGCTCAGGAGCACAGCACCAAAGTGCTGGGGACTGTGTCTGGGCCGGACAGCCTGGCCCGGGATGCCGAGAAGCCAGAGGAGGAGGCCATGGATGAAGACAGGCCAGCAGAGAGGCTGAGTCCGCCGCAGCTTGAGGACATGGCTTAGGTCAAGGGTGTGCAGATGCCGGAGCCCCAAGACTCTGCTCTCCTCCGGGCCTGTGGTGCCGGGGGTGCTCTCCGGGGCAGGGCCCAGGCCCGGCCTCTGCCCTCCTTCCCTCCCCCACAGGCCCCTTCGCCCGGTGTCTGCAGGCACAGCTCAGTTCTGGCCGTGGCTTGGACCACGCTGGGACATCCCCGACCCAGTCTCCTCATCCCAGCATCCCTGCCTCAGACGCCTTCTTGCTGCCCCATACCGGCCCTCGAGCCCCTTTCGCTCAATCCTCTGGCACCTCTCACTGTTCACAGCCACCCTGTCCTCTCTGTCCTCTTGCTCTAAAGAGTCCCCCTTCCTGGCTCTACACCCTTTGTGGATTCTGCTCTTCCCATGCCCAAAGCCCGCCACAGCTGTGACACGGACCCCCTGCACTGTAGCTCCAGCGGCCTGGGCACCCCAGTCCTCAGCAAGTCTTCTTCCTTCAGCCTGTTCCTTCCCGCTGGCCTGGGCCTGGGCTTCTGCCGTGTGACCTGCCCTGCAGGCCCAGGCACAACCTCTGCCACCTCTGCTTCCCCATCGGTGGGGTCCAGATTCCAGACTAAACTTGGAAGTGTCAGCCTGGGCCCCTTAGCCACCCTCAGTCTTATGCCCTGCCAGTGGTCACCCGCAGGAACCCTCACCCTCCACGCCCAGCCTGCCCCCCCCCCGGTTCCTCCTAGGTGGGAGGTGACAACACAGCATGTGGTGATGGACAACACCTGCAGTGAGTCCAAGTCTTGTGCCCTGCAGTGAGGCGGCACCTAAGATGCCGTGGCTCACTGCCCTGTGGGGGCGTCCACACCCTCTGCCAGGGCCCTGTGTTCTGTAGCATCCTGACTCCCAATATGCTACCTATGACCTTGACTTGCTGTGAATGCCCTCTTCTCCCAGAGCCCCTTGCAAACTTCTGATTCGCATGTGCCCTGCCTTGGAGCAACCCATTCCAGCTGTTAAATGACACCTGGGAAGCCACAGTCCTCAACTTGATCCAGAGAGGTCAAGCCTGGGGTGGGCCAGGGGCTGTACACATCTGTCGAGGGCTGGCCGCAAGAAAAGTGGGGAAGGGTAGCAGGAAGGGAGGTGGGAGGCTACTGTTAAGCCCACTAAGCTGCAGGCACACACACTTCATGCCAGGTGTGTACCAGGAAGCACGTCCCCTAGAATAAGACAGACACAGTAACCACGATGGGCTACAGGCCAGGGAGCTTCTTTCTGCCTGCTGGTGGGTGGACTTGTCGGTTCTGCAGCTGTACTTCCCACCCTAGCCTTTGCCATTCCCATTAGGAATGGGGACACATAGCCTAATTGAGCCTTCGTGACCCGGATTCCCAGACCAGGCACACGATCCCCCCACCCCTGTGACATTTCCTTCTACCATGCCACCCACCTTTGCAGGGAATACCTCACCAGAGAAAGGCCTGAGACAGTGAGCTGCGATTTTAATTCTGTATCAAAAGCTGATTTCTTCTTCATTCCGTTCATGAAACTCCCTCCCTAGTTCTTCTTGTCTTTGTTCTCTGTTGGTTTAAAGTGTTAGACTGTAGCCCCTGGTGTGTAAATAATGTACATAGAGTAAGAAAGAAACTTGATATTGAGGTGTTTGAAATATGGAACTGTAATAACTTCTAGGTATCTAAACCTGTGATTTCTGTGCCATTTTCTGTAAAGATACAAGTAAGAATAAAATTGACGCAAAATAACAGGGGAAGACTCCAAGGATCCGGTGTGGGTGGGATGGTTTGTGTGTGTGTCAATAGGTGGCAGAAAAAGTAAACCCACAAATTGATTTTTAGGTGAAAATTACTGGGTTCCTTTTTCAAAATTTTTCAAAATGTAGAGGCACAAGTAGCCTGCATCTCTTCACTGAGCTCACACCACCTTTGGATGACACTGGTCACTGTGATACGGGATCCTCTTCCCTATCAGACACAGCTTTCATATCCCAGTGTGGCGCCCCTAAGTTATTACCTATAACTCCCTCCTCCTCCCTGCACAGTTGATTACATTTTCCTTTCTCTCTGGTACTTACTTACAATCAGCCCTGTTTCCTTCACACCTCTGGTGAAGCCCACAGCTCACCTTGGCCCCCAAGAGCACCGGCACCCCTTTCATGTACCCCTGTGCACTTGCACATCTTACCCTCAACCTAAACAATGACAATGAATAGAAAAGTAGCGGTATCAGGGACTGAGAGTCAGACAGATTATGCTAAATCCCTGGCAAAGAGGAGTGAACAAGAGAAACAGCTGAAGAAAGACCGCATGAAATTGTCTGCAGACAGCCGTGACCCGTGGACTTGATGATGTGTTTGTTGGATGGAATTACAAGATGAGAGAGTGGAGTGAGCAGACTAGATAGGTTGTATTTCAGCTTTTGGCTCAAGGAATCTCATAAGATTGTTTCAATGGCTCAGATGTGAAGTCCTTTGTGGATGAGGCTTCTGGCATCCCATCTTCAAAGGAGAATGACAGGAGGGTGGCAGCCCTTGCACTCTGGATTGGACTCAGATGGGATCCTCCCAGGCCCTGAGCCTGCAGGACACACCTGGGAAATCTCTGGCTCCTGTGTGGGGGAGGGGAAAAGCCGAGAGCCTGGCTTCAAGTCCTGCCATGTAGGGCTGCTCCCCTGTAGGACTTGTCCTTGGTCTAGAATGCCCTTCTCTCACCCTGTCCTCCCCACTCCTCCAGGAAGTAAACTGCCACTCACCCTTCAAGTCCCCTCCTCTCTGAAGCCTTCCTGACCCTCTGGGAAGAGTTTATCACCTCTGTTCTCTTACAGCACTTGCGACATTCCTGGATTATGGCATTTTCTGCATTGTGTTGTAATTTTTTACTTACAAGTCTGTCTGCCCACAAAACTGATTTCTTCAAGGGTGGGACCATATCTCATTCATCTTTTATCCCTAGGACCCATCAAAGCACCTGACACTCAGTCTATTGCTGAATGAATGAATGAACAAATGTTCTTATAACTCACCCATTTATTCAATAATTTAAAAACATTTATTGAGCATCTAATATATACCAGGCAGTAGGATAAAGCACTGGGCATAGAGTGGTGGACAAAGCAGTCCCAAGTTCCCTGTTCTCACAGGACTTACAGTCTGGAGAATTCAAGTAACCACACAAATAAAATATAAAATTGCAAATGTCCTAAGTCCTTGGAGGCATAATATAAGGGACCATGAAAACATCTAATAGGGTGACTTGACCATCTGTCCATGTGTGGGACTTGGGCCAAGGTGTTTAACCTCCGAGCCTCTCTCTTCTGTGTTCTAAAACAGAATAATGATATCTGTGCGCCAGTCTTGTGGTGTTGCGAGGGAGAGGCGAGCACACTGGGAAAGGCACCATACCAGCACAAAGGAAAGGTGGCTGTGCCCAGGCAGGCTCCTCAAGTCCGGGAGACATCCTTAGCAGCTGCCCCACCCTCAGATAGATATATGGGACAATTGGGACACTCAGAGGGAGGTACCAGAAAGCCTCCTGGAAGGCCACCTCTGGGGATTTACCCTGCAGGGAGGCAAGCAGCTCTCTGCAGAAGGAAATGCAAATAGGCCTCCAGACAATTAATGAGGGGTGAGGGGACAAGGCTGGGTAGGAAAGGAAGACCTGAACAGCCAGACCCAACCTGGCAGAACAGGGAGAAATCCTGCTCAGGTGTTGACTGCACCCCAGGAGCGGCTTCTTCCCTGGGACCCCGAAACCTGGCGCCCAGAAGAGAGATTTTATTCCAGGCTCTGCAGGCCCAACAGGCTGTGGGTAGATGGCTGCAGGCACCCGAGGAGCAGGAGAGGGATGAAAGGGCAGGAGGGACTGATTTATGAGGGCTGCTCCGGCTGCTGGCGGGATGGATGAGGGGGAGTCCTGCTCAGGGTGGGAAAACGGCAGGGTGGGCTGGTGATGGTGGGGGAACTCCTAAGGCCCAGCGCTGTGGCCTGGAGAGGCAGCTGCTGCAAGGGACAGGGGTCTGATCTGAGGGATCACTGGGACTTGATCCCAGCTTCCTGCTGGCCTCTCCAGCCTCCTTTGTCTCCTGCACCCCACAGCTCACTGAGGGTCTTGCAGTCTTTCCCCTGCTCCCACCAGAGCGGCAGTGCCTTCTCTTCCCAGCCTGCCCTGAGCACAGAGGTGTGGCAGCTGATTGTAAGAGAGGTACCACACTAATGTCAGACGTCAATAATAGGGCAAACTGGAAATAGAGTGGGTGTCTCAGTCCATTTTGTGTTGCTATAACAGAATACCATAGACCGGGTAATTTATAAAGAAAAGACATTTCTTACAGTTCTGGCGGCTGGGAAGTCCGAAGTCGAGGCTCCGGCATCTGGTGAGGGCCTTCTCTTCCCAGCCTCCCCTGGGAGCTGCCGCAACATGGTGGCAGGTGGGAAGGTGAGAGAATGGGAGACAGCAAGAGAGCAAGACGGGCCGGCTTTGCTTTATAACACCCCCACTCACTCCTGTGATAGCACCATTAATCCCCTCGGGAGGGCAGAGCCCCCTCAGCCTAATCCCCGCTTATTGGGCTCACCTCCCAAACCATTGCGCTGGGGATGAGGTTCCCAGCACATGAACTTTGGGGGGCACATTTGCACTGTAGCAAGGGGTTATGGGATGTCTGATTTTTCTGTCCATTTAAAATTGTAAAAATGAAGTTTATTTCAAAAAACAGACTAGCTGGTTTTCTAGAGGGAAAACAACAGACAGCTTCTTTGGGTTGGACCCAGTGCCGGGGTGCCCCTTTCCTGTCTCTAACCCCCACCGGGGCTTCACGTACCCAGTGTCCCAGTTGGCCCCCCAGGCACCCATGACCCACCCTCTGGGGAACTGAGCAGGGGTCAGTAGCCACTGACTGAGCCTCAACCAGCTCAGTTTCCTGGTGCTTCCTGCCTCTTGTTTCTTCTTCAGGTCTCCTGGGTGTCCTGGCCTCCTGCCTGGCTCTCCTTGTTTCAGGCAATAAAGTCGGGGCAGGATCTGCTTAGTCACAGCTGAGCAGGCCCCGCACTGATGTGCTCCATTGGCTTCGCACTGTGGATCAATCCCTTCCAGTGCTAACCGTTCTCACTAACTGTTTGCGTCATCTCCTCCCTTTGAGCCAGGGACCCTCTGGCTTCTCCATGGCTCTGCTCCCAAGGTGGTGGAGCCAGGCTGTGAACCTCAGGGAGTCTCTGTCACAGGAAGGGGTCAAGGAGTGACCTCCTGTAGAGCCATAGAACTGCTCGAGCTGTCCTATGTGCCCAGCAGACTGATGGTCACCTCCTACCCTTGCTTGGTGCTGAGGAGGCCAGAGAAAAGGTGGTTGACCAAGGGGACCAGGGTGGGCTCAGAGGGGAGGAGAGGAAAAGTTCACCATTTTCCCCACGCGGCTCCAGTGAGGGGTGACCGCAGCAGGTTTTACCTGCACGGAAGTAGAAACCAACGATTAAAAAAGCAAAATCCAGGCTCAGTCAACAAAGAGCTTTGCAGCCATCAAAGCGATGACAACACAGGAATTAGATTGATGGATATATTTATGAACAAGAAAACATTAAGTCAGATGCTGAGCTGAACAGCAACAGATACAGGAGAACGTTCAAAGGGCAACTGTATCCTCTAACAAAAATGCCTCTTTCTCCTACGCCCCACATTTTTGTCTCCCATAATGCCCTGTGATTCAGGAGTCAGTCCACCATGGTTTCCAGGCAGAAGGCAACAAGTTTCTAGTAAGGGAGGGGCGGAGTAGCATGAAAAGTCAGGGGAAAGGCTGGGCGTAGTGGCTCATGCCTGTAATCCCAGCACTTTGAGAGGGCCGAGGTAGGAGAATCGCTTGAAGCCAGGAGTTTGGGACCAGCCTGGGCAACATAGTGAGATCCTGTCTCTACCAAAAAAAAAAAAAGTGAACAGTGGGAAATAGGCCCAGGAGCCAGGCAGATAAACACCCCGTCCCCACCCCAATCTGGGATCACTCCTATCTGTCTGCAAGGTGCTGTGGCCCAGGGTTGACAATCCCTGATGAGAAGAATATGACCTAAAACTGGGAAGAACATCAGAGTGGATCCAGAAGACCTGAGTTTGAGTACAGACTCTGCTACTCTCTTAACTTCAAGTTTTGGCATACTCATCCACAAAACTGCAGTAATAACAATACCTCACAGGGCTGTGGAGAAGATCCAATGGGATGAGATGGTTTGCACTAAACTCTATTTCTTCTTGAGTCAGTTTTATTTTTATTTTGCTGTTATTTAAAAATATTTCCCACCTTATTCCTTTTTTGGGGGAGGAGAAGCTTTTGCTAACTTCTTGAGTTGAACACTTACCTCATTCTTTTAAAGTATTTCTTCTTTATTAATATAAATGTTTAAAATCATACATTTCTAAATTTTGTTGTAGTTGTATCCTAAAAACTTACCATTTAGAGTTTTCATTTATTTTCAATTTTACATTTTTATTAAATCTTTTTTTTTTTAAAGACAACGAACTCTGTCTCCCAGGCTGGGGTGCAGTGGCACAATCACAGCTCACTGCAACTTCCAGCTCCTGGCCTCAAGCAATCCTCCCACCTCAGCCTTCCTAGTGGCTGGCACCACAGGTGTGCACGACCATGCTCGGCTAATTTTTCTTTTCTTTTTTTTTTTTTTTTGAGACTGAGTCTCACTCTGCTGTCCTGGCTAGAGTGCTGTGGCGTCAGCCTAGCTCCCAGCAACCTTAAACTCCTGGGGTCAAGCAATCCTCCTGCCTCAGCCTCCCAAGTAGCTGGGACTACAGGCACGTGCCACCATGCCTGGCTAATTTTTTTCCTATATATTTTTAGTTGACCAATTAATTTCTTTCTATTTTTAGTAGAGATGGGGTCTCGTTCTTGCTCAGGCTGGTCTTGAACTCCTGAGCTCAAGCTATCCTTCCACCTTGCCTCCCAGGGTGCTAGGATTATAGGCGTGATACCTGCTTGGATTTGTTTCACTTGGTTCTTGTCAACCCCTTCCTGGGAACAGGCTCCCATAGACACCCTATGGTTGGTGAACCAAATGCTCATTCTCTCTGGGTGATGGTTTTGCATCATCCCTCCCACTACCTGCACCTTCCTCTCCATTTCTGGCCTCTGCATCCAGAAGCATCAAGCAAGCATTGAAGGAGCAAGTGATGTGTGATACGTGTTTGGTTAGGCAGAGAAGCAATGAAAATATTAAAGATATTTTCTTCCAGTCTTTTGTCCCAAGCTACTTGCAATGATAGCTGGAAGAATAGAAGTTCTCTCCAGGACGTGCAGACCGTACAATCGGTAGGGTAGTAGGGTATTCAGGTAGTAGTGAAGGGAAAGACTTGCTTTATTAGTACTACTTTCTAAAAAAAAGAACAAAAAACTGTTAATTTTGAAATGTTAATTTTTGTGATTTTTTAAATTTTAAAATTAACAATTTACCACATTACCTTATTATTACTTACTCTTTCAATATATTTTTGCATTTTCTCTAAACCAGTTGAGAATAAGTTGAGGACATGATACCCCATTACCACTTCATACTTGGTGTGTATTTCCTTAAAATGAGGATACTCTCTCACATGGCCGCAATACAACCAATAAAATCAAGAAATTGGCATTGATCTGTCTACATGGACATTCGATACGATCATCTAATCCGCAGAGCACTGATCATTCCAGTAATGGCCTTTATACATTGCGGATTTGATCCACGACCACACATCGAATTTAGTTGCTGAGTCTCCGTCGTTCCCTTCAATCTGGGACAGCTCCTCAATCTCTCCTGGCCCTCCAGGACCCTGACGTTTTTGAAGATTTCAGGCCAGTTACCTTATAGAAGGTCCTCAACTTGGGTTTGTCTGACATTTCCTTATGATTAGACTCAGGCTCCATAACCTGAATCTGCAGTTTTGGCAGAAATATCATGGAACTGGTGTTCTGTTCTCAGTGTGTTGTATATAAGGAACACACCACGTTGTCCCATTCCTGGTATCGGTGACTTTTTTTTTTTTTTTTGAGACAGTGTCTCACTCTGTTGCCCGGGCTAGAGTGCCGTGGCGTCAGCCTAGCTCACAGCAACCTCAAACTCCTGGGCTCAAGTGATCCTCCTGCCTCAGCCTCCCAAGTAGCTGGGACTACAGCCATGCGCCCACATGCCTGGCTAATTTTTTCTATATATATTTTTAGTTGGCCAATTAATTTCTTTCTATTTTTGGTAGAGACGGGGGTCTCGCTCTTGCTCAGGCTGGTTTTGAACTCCTGACCTTGAGCGATCCTCCTGCCTTGGCCTTCCAGAGTGCTGGGATTACAGGCATGAGCCACCGTGCCCGGCCCATATCGGTGACTTTTATCATTTGATTAAGATGGTATC
>CAUYPO010018018.1:0-12380 GCA_963574435.1 Cheirogaleus major | reverse complement strand
TTGAGCCTATTCATTAGATTTTCAGTATCTAACCTTTCTGTTTTTTGGATGTGAGTGTTAATTGCTATTAGTTTTCCTCTCAGGTAAGCTTTTGCTGTATCCCACAGGTTTTGGTAAGAAGTCTCACCATTATCATTTTGTTTGAACAATCTGAAATTTAAATACAACTTAAACCTGCTTGTTTGAAGTTACAAATTTGTGTTCCAAATTTGAAGAGTGGAAGGATGAAGGGAGGCAGTTTAGGAAAGTAACAATATTGTGAGCACAGGTCCTTTAAAATATTATAGCATTTAAACCTTACAGAAACCCTTCTGAGTGGATATAATTATCACCATTATATAAAACGAAACTGAAACTAGTGTTCTTAGCGTCCCTCAGCTCCTAATTAAGGAGATGAAACCTGAATTCAGATCCTTTGAAACAAGGGTTACTGGCCTTTTCTTAAATCATGCTCCCTCTATTTGAACAAATATTATAGTAATATTTATTACTTCATTAATCTTGTTTTGTTTGAGTGATTTTGCTGAAAGTAACAGATGAAAACTACATACCAACTGCTGAAGAGGGGCTCATAGTACAGAGTTTCTGAATCTAAAAGATTGAATGCAGTAATATAAAGAATAACCATAGAATATTTCATTAAAACATATTTTGAACTTTGTCTGGAATATGTAAAATAATCATCTTCTGGTGTAATTATAAAATTTAAAATTTACTTTATTTTGTACCTTATTTTTATTTCCTTATTGTGTTCCTTGGAATCTGAAAACTGTGTCACATGTCTAAATTCTATTTTACACTTTGACATTTTTCATTATTTCCTTATCCTCAGAGACTCTTAATACTACTTATTTTTGCAAAACTATAATTAGATCATGTATTTCCTAAGTCAAATTTTAATTCAAGAATCAAATTAGCATTTTAACCATCTCTGTCTTTTATTCCTGAATACCAGTCAGGCTTAATCACACTAACCACTATCTTAATGAGTGGACCTGCTTTGTCAGTGTGGCTGGGTTTCTTGGCTTGCCAGAAAACCTCAGCTTTATCATTTTAAAAGTTCGTTACCACTTCTTGAAGTGTTTTTGGAGTTTGAGCATTAATTGAAACAGATATTATCGTAAATATAGTTTAGCTTCAAATTATACATTTTCTTTGTGTTAAAGGACAGGATATCTCTAACATTTCATGCAAAAAGAGAGCTGTCCAAGAATTATTACAATATACAAAATATAGGAATATCTTTTTAGAATCTAAAAAAGTAATTGATTATTTGTGATTTTTATAGTGATGATGAAGCAAAACATTTTGATACTTTCAACTTCATTTTATCTGTTTGTTTTAAAGACTTCACTTACATAACACTGAGAGATACTTTTGTAACTTAGATGATTCTGCAACAATTTCTATGGTTTTTGAAGGGGGGCTTACTACATGTGGCTGTACAAATAAGAGTGATCTTGAGAAATTGTTTTGTGAGGATGAAAGAAGTCTTTAGTAAATCACAAGTTAAATCATTTTAAAGAAAACTACTGAGTGTGTAGAAAATGACTACTAAGAAACAAAGAAACAAAAAAGAGGTAAACTTCTTTTTGTGTATATTGGGGTAAAGTGTTGGGCAGTGTGAATGAAGTGCAGAATAAGGAAGATGGGTTGATGAGGAGGAAGGAAAGGGAAATAGTGAAACTCTATGATTCCAATTATGGTTAATATCTTTTCTTCTATAGGGAGCATTTTCTAAGTTCTCCAAGAGGAGCACCATTATATTTTAAAATAGGTTTACAGAGTGTAAAGTTTTTTTTTCTTCCAAGTCACCTTCTACAATATTTAAGGCCAAATGTTTTGCTTATGTTTTAAAATAAAATAGATGTTACAAAAGCATTCTTTTAAAAAGGTTCTTTTAAATCACTTACAAATCAGTAAGACCTATAAACACTATGTAATAATGGGGGGACCAAATTCTGTTTTTATAGTAGTGACTACCTTACAATTAGTAGAGCTAGAATGAAGAGTATTTCTTTTGTTTTATTTCTCCCTCCCTCTCTCCCTCCTTCTTTCCTTTTGTTTGTTCATTCTTTTTTCTTTCCTTTTTTTTTGATTGCTGAGAGTATAAAGTACCTGCACTTGTTGAAACAGTTACTTTAAGAGAAAATGTGATATTTCTAATCTTTAACATACATGTAAAGAAAATCTATTCTAAATTCTACCTAGTCTCCAGATTATGGATTTACATTTCAAATGACATATGAGACCTGTGGGACTATTTTATGAATTTAGGGATTCTTGTGTCCAATAATCACTTTTGGTCTAGATACAATATTAGGGAGCAGAAGAGTAATACTGGAATATTATAACATGTCTAAACAAAATGGCTATTCTATGTATAAATGAGAAGATAATGTTTTTTGGGGTTTTTTTCCAGCTTTATTGTGGTATGATTGACAAATAAAATTGTATATATTTAAGGTATATGATAGGATGTTTTGATAAACATATACATTGTAAAATGATTACCACAATCAAAGGTATGGATAACATATCCATAACTTTACCCAGTTACTGTTTTGTTTTTTTGTGGTGAGAACACTTGACATCTACTTTCTTGATACTTTTCAATTTTTTTTCACATTTCACAATTTGAATCTTTTTTTTTTTAGATTCTACATATACATGAGATCATGCAGTATTTGACTTTCCATATATGGCTTGTTTCACTAACATTAAGTTCTCTAGATTTATCCATGTTGTCACAATGCTAGAATTTCCTTCTTTTTTAAGGCTGAATAATATTCTATTATATATTCCACATTTCTTTATCCATTCATTTGTTGATGGGCACTTAGGCTGTTCTCATATCTCTGCTATTGTGAATAATGCTGAAATAAATATGGTAGTGCAGATTTCTCTTAGAAATAGTGATTTTATATTCTTTGGATATTAACCCAGAAGTAAGATTGCTGGATCATATGGTAGTTCTATTTTTAATTTGTTGAGGATCCGTCATATTGTTTTCTATAGTGGTTGTACCAATCTACATTCTCACCAATAGTGTACAAGTGTTCCCCTTTTTCTATATCCTTGCCAACACTTGTTATCTTTTGACTTTTTCATAATAACTATTGAAGTGTAAGGTAGTATCTCATTGTGGTTTTGATTGACACTTTTAAAAAGAATGCTTTTAAACATCTTTTTTATTGTAATTTAAAACATTAAGCCATTTGATAAACAGAAACAGTAAGCCATTTGATAAATAGAAAGTGATTTGGGAGGAACAAGAGCATTTATTTGTCCTGAAATTTTTTTCTTAATGTGTTCTTCCTCCCATTTCCCAATCTCTTTTTTTTCCTCCCTCCATTTTGAAACCTAGGTATGTTCCAATTAAAACTATTATTTAAGGCTGATTTACATGAAAAGTGGAGCATAGTGCACTGTCATGTAGGAGAAGCCAAGCAAGCAAGCAAGCAGGTAAACAACAAAAGAATCATATTCATGATAATCTTCAATACTTAGTTGTGAGTAATATGTTCAAAGCCATGTTAATTTAAACACTGAATATAGCGTCAACCAAAATTATCACAATTTTTGCATAGTTACAATTTTGTGTAGTTATATTACATAAACAAATTGGGTAATGGGATGGTAGAGCAGTATAAGGAAGATAAAAAACCTCAGGTGCCCTGATAGGAAGGCAATAAATAAAATCTAAAATTGATTAAGCAAGTGATAACAGGCTATGCTAGAATTATTTAATAATCTGGTGATGTGTCAAATCCAAAAAAACCAAAGATAGCCACCCAGCTAAAACAGTCAAAAGTGGTTGCCCTGTATGAGAGAGACCAGAGGAAGGGTTAAAAAGGTTCTTACAGTATTTTGTTAAAAGTCTTTTAATACTATTTGAAAAAATATTGAATCACTGGGAGAAAAGATCTATGGAAATAATTTTATGGCATTATTATTTATGTCTTGACTTATTGTTGATTAATTTCTGGGTATAATTATATTTAAATTATAAGATTATAAGGTTTTATTTTTAATATGTATTTTAATTTTGACAAATTAATTTCCTGAAATACAAAGTCTGAACCCATTAAAAAAATAATTATAATTTCCCAGAAAAGAGAAGACCTTAACTATCCACATCTATCTTCTTTTTAATATACTATGATAGGCACGTATATGTGTGTTCAGCATTTCATATAGTAATTAGCATCACAAATATAATCAATTGAGAATAAAAGGGAAATAAATTTAGATATGCATTTTTCTTTAGTGAATGCTGTACATTGTTCATTGAATTTAACACATCTGCTGAGTTTTCAGAATTATTATCATCACACAACAGAGGTGATTAGTAGTCAAGATAAACATTTCAAATTTTTAAAAATGCTTGATGGCACTTATATTTTGAAGGCAGCTTGCTAAATGTTTTATGGCTGCTGGATTTAATAGAAGTAACCATGGAAACTGTCTCACAGTGCTTTGTGGTTGAATGGGATTTAAAATATCCATTTAAAAACATAAACACTTTGACAGCTGTAAGAATATTTACATTTCCTCAAATTTTGATTTGATGGTACTACTAGAAGAATTGGAGAAATAAGTATTAAAACAGAAACTGTTTTAGATATTCTTGGAATTCTTATGAAATACCTTAGTACTTTAGTTCATATTTAAAGATTGCCCTACTTTTTGAAAGATAGTGAAAGGTTAGAAAAATTATAAAATTCCAGACATCTATCCAGGCATATAGAAATCACCTGGGTTTTTTTTGTTTACTTGTCTCAATGTTACATTTCCTTTTACTCTTTCTTTCTTTATCTCTTCTTCCTAATCTAATCTGATACTGTAAGTCAGAAAAAATATATAAAAAAGCGAGGGAATAGACGATTGAACAGATCTAAACATTTTTTGAATTAAAAATTAGCAGTATACTTTGATCAGAGATACACTATATCATTAGAGTTCTTAGTAAAATGTCACACACTTGCCACTTTATCTGAAGTGAGCTGTGCAGTGATTTGGCTGGAGCTCAAGATACGATGGAGGGAAATACAGCTCCATCCATAACATCTGTGTTCAAAGCAGGAAGGGGAAGGATGATGACAGTCATGTCTTCCTTTTATTAGAGGAAAACTTTCATTTTCCAGAAGCCCTTTTCTCCAAGCATGTTTCTGATTGTGTTTTATACTTAAGTCTTGTAATTGCTCCTAGCTTTAAAGAAGTTTAAAAATAAATGAAATGTGCCTTTCCAGCAGCAATCTATAATGGAAAATGGCAAGGGAATAGGAGATTGGAAATGGCATTTGTATAGTCAATCAACGGTGTCTCTCTCAGGGAATTAGCACGATGGGAAAAACAGTGAAGGCAGAATGTCTTAAGCACACGTAGTAAAGTTTTAGTATTTAAAAAGCATTAAATTATTTCCTTGGAAAATATAACGTGTCATGGAGATGTTGCCCATCACTGATATTCATGATAATGCAAGCGGAGCATCAAACTGAGGTTTGGGGTTGTCAACAGAGTCGTTGCTACACTTGAGCCTGTTCTTTGTGCCTTCTGATCACTGAGTCCCATTTTTATTAGTGGTTAGACTTGAGCCAATGTGATCATTTTCTACGATTTTTCAGAATTATAATTTAGAAGCTATTTATACTCCTGGACAATTTCATTCATTCCCATTGCTTTAAATTTAGCATGTATGTTCTGGACCTAAACCCACTCCTCTTCTGGTGTTCTCTATCTCAGTAAATGGCAATTTGTCACTCACTGGCTCAAGACAGAGAAGTCAGTCCACTCTTAAATCTCATTTCCCCATTAGCATTTACATCCAATTACTCACTGAATCCTCCCTTTAAATATCTCTATAAGACAACATCTTTCTTTCTGAAAGACTGTTTTTTTTAAATTTCAAAATATTAAGGGGTTACAGATATTTTTGTTACATAAATACCCTGTATAATGCTTAGAATGGCCGTTACTGAAAAGTCAAAAAAAAAAACAATAGATGCTGGCATGGATGCAAAGAGAAAGGAACACTTATATAGTGTTGGTGGGACTGCAAATTAGTACAACCTCTATAAAACAGGATGGAGATTCCTCAAAGAAATGAATATTGACCTAACATTCGATGTAGCAATGTCACTAGTGGTATGTACCCAAAGGAAAAGAAGTCATTTTATCAAGAAGATACCTGCAGTTGGCAAATTAGGTTGAAGCCAGCCAAATTTTAAGAAGTCATTTGCAAGTAACATGTTTATCTTTTCTTTAAATATTTATAATTAGTTTTATTTATGTTTTCATTCTTAAACAATAATTGTATACTTGCTGTACTTGTTTCATTAATTTTCTTGGTGCCAAGTGAGATTCTGTAGATTTACAGATAAGATCATTCTGTGAATTGAGATAATTTTATTGAGCTGTTTCTGATTACTGCTTTTGCTCTCTCTGTCACCTTAAATCCTCAGCATATAAATATTAATATTAGATATCCTAAATCTTTTTCACACTTGTTGAAGCTAACATATCTTTAATTTTCTCCTGTGAGTTTCAGGTGACATTCTCAAATTTATAATTTACTAACATGACTTTTAATATTCTACTTATAGTGTATTTGTTGTTAATATGTACAAGTGATAATATATGGGTACATTTTTTGAATAACATAAAGTTCAGATATTACAGGAAACCCTCATGTTCTTTTTGACCAGTGCCTCTAATTCCAATTCTCTTTCAGTCACCTTACTGTTAGTTTGGTGATATTCCAGACATTATGTTTATGGACTACAAGGATTTTTGTGACACTACAGCATAAATAATATTAGTATGCTCTCTGCTTGTTTTTATTCAATAATTGGTCTTGAAAATAGAGTCAAATCATTATGTGGACATATCACCTTTTTTCTTGTTTTATTTATTTATTTTAGCTGCTACATAGACTTTTATGGCATCATGGTTTCTTTAATAATTCTCTTATTGGTGAACTTTGTGTTCTTTTATTATACACAGCACTCTAGTGCATATCCTTATATATAACTCCGTGTGCACATGTGTAAATGTTCTTACCTTTTTGAAAGTCAGTGTCAAATTATCTTCAAAGCATCTGTACCAGCAGCAATGGTATGAGTATACCTGTTGCCTCACACACTAGAAGTACTTGATATTAGCAAATTAAAAAAAAGTCTGATGGGTGAAAAACATCTCATCGTTTACCTTATATTTCTCTGAATCTTGATAATTTTTTAATACACTTATTGAGTATTTTTACTTCATCTTTAAGATTTTTTAAATTAGGAATTCTCTTTTTATTCTTGAATTGCAGTAGTTTCTTATATTTTCTAGATGTTAATCATTTGCCTGATATATCTATATATATATATATATATATTAGTTACTCACTTGTTTTGATTTTAACTATTTTATCTTAGTCATATCTTTAGTCATACAGAGGTTTTAAGTTACACATTAAAATGTACCAGTCTTTTCTGGTATGACATTTGCTGTTTATTTATTTATTTATTTTCTTTGGCCTTTAAGAAAGTCTTAGCTATGCCAAAATCAAAACATCATCTCTATAGGCTTGTAGAATTGATATTTTTGTTCTTTTTTAAAGTCTGTAATTCATCTGGAATTTAGTTTTACAAATACCCTGAGCCACTTAATTTTATTTCAAATTGACAACTATTATTTCAATAATATTTATTCTATGACCTTTATCCCTCATCGATTTTGGTTTAATTCTTTATTTCTTTGGCTAGATTTTGCAGTTTGCCCTAGGATTGTGTGGTGCAGGGGTCAGCCAATAGTGGTTATTTTTATTTTTAAATTTTTTTGTATTTTTTCAGAGTTTATAGTTGTTATCTATAGGAGAATTGGTTTGTGAGGAATTTATTTAGCTCTGCCAGAAGCAGAAGTGATTTTAGATATTTACCTTTATTCATATATTAACCTACATAGGTTTTGGTCTGTTTCTGGTCTTTTATTCTACTATATTTATCAGGCATCAGTACAGTATAGAATTATTAGCTTTGCCATAACCTTAAAATGTATTTTAAATATTTTGTATTGTAAGTCTCCTATTATTATTCTTAAAAATAGTATTCTTGGTTATTATCACATATTTATTTTAACCTTGAAAGTATGTTGTCATTTTACAAACACATTCATTAGGATTTTGATTACGGTTAAACAAAATTACCGATTGACTTGAAAATTGATTTATTTACCGTATCTTTTGTTGTCACACAGGAATTTGCTTTGTCTCTATTAACATCCTGTATGCCCTTTGGTATAGCTTTGCTTAATATTTATGTGTGATTGTCATAGGGTGACAGTGATTGATGGGGAAACACCAAAGGATACAAGTAAAGGTTATAAGTTTCTTTAATGCTTTCAAGCATCATAGAGTAAGCTAATAGTATGGAGGTGTTTTATAAAGCAGAAGACCAGCAATATTTACCTCTAGACTTCTAGGACCCTCCATAGTGTGTAACTGTCAATGACATTGTCCAAACAGATGAGGATTTCAGAAGCTGTTTTAAAATTTTCGTATCTTTTGCACTCCTAAAACTTAGGAATTTTGACTAATTCCATTTGTTTCCATTTGGTGCAAATAACTACAATAACCCACAACATTCCTAAGAGTTTCCTGGGATCAAATGAATCCACAGTTACTTTTTTTTCTGAGTAATTTTTCCAAGGTGTGTCACCCTGGCTTGCCTAAGCATTAAGCTTCATTTAATTTTTCTAATTAATTCTATATATTACTATTTAAGATTATTCCTAGACAATTTATTATTCATTTTGGATTATGAGTCTTTCATTATATTTTCTAACTTTTTTGATAGATATATATAAAACTGTCTAAAAAGTTTTAATATATATTTTCTATGATAACTGTAATGAATACTAGTCTGTAAACAATAAGTTTAATGTAGACTATTTTGAGATAATTATTTTTTACATTAATAGTTATCTTTTTGTCTTGCTCTATAAACATTTCATTAGAAGACTAAGCTTAGTTTATACAGGTGTATTTTCTGAAATTATCCAGATTAAAAAATACACAAGAGCATTTCATGTTTTGCATATTAATATGTTATAATATATTGACATTTTCTCCTTTAAATTCTTTTGCATTTCTGGATTTAGTTCACTTTGATAATGACACATTATTATTTCCATATACTGCAGGATTTTATTTAGTAATATTTAAATTTTAAAGCTGCATTGATACTGTTTAACTGTATTTTCATTTGTATGCTATTTCAGGTTTAAAAATCAAGATTACATGAGGTTAACCTCATAAAATGAATTTAAAAGATTTCCATCATTTTCGATGCTTGAGAATAGTTTAAATATTCATTGGAAGAATCAGTGAAAAGAAAGAGAATAGTTTAAATAACAAAGTTTTCTTAACTTTTATAATTACGTATATTTTAATTTTTATTAAAGCATACATGTGTATAGCTTAAAATACAAAATTATAATATTTCAGTTTAAAGCAGAAACAGAAGTCCTTTGGCCCTCTACTTTTTATTCTTAAGGGCAACTCCCTAAATACCAACTTTTTCAACTCTTTCATCTTTTTTACTCTATTACTTACAATCTATATTTCTAAATAAAATACTCGAATGTGTTTGTGGCAATTATGATGAGGTTTGGCTTTAATACAGATCCCAAATAACAGTGGCTTATATGTGATAGAACTTCTTTCTTTTGTTTTAAAATACTTAAATATAAAAAAGAGATTTTTTTTTTTTTTTAGGGAGGCTGCAGGCAATAAAACGCATCAGTGGAAAATAGTATAGCCTGAAGTTGTGATAAATACTATGAAGTCAGGTAAAGAAAGGGAGTGGGTTAGGGAATGACAGCAGGGCAGGTGAGGTGGCAGTTTAGCTATGGTATTCAGGAAAGGCGGGGGAAAGTGACATTTGAAAGGATAACCACATGACGTATAAGGGCTAAGCAGTTGTAGGTGTAGGTGTAGGGGTGTGGGAGCACACCTGAGGGAATAGCCAGGTAAAGACTGAGGCAGCAATTAGGTTGTCTGCAGCAGAGCAAACACACCGGTGTGAATGAAATAGAGTAAGGGAGGAGGAGAGCATCCTTAGCTGAGAGATGAAGGGTACCTAGGGGCCAGATTACTTTATTGTTTGTGGAAAACTGGATTTGAAAAGTGTTAACAGTTACTGAGCAGGGAGGGAACGCCCTGACCTAAGTGTTAGACGTGTCCTGACCACTACGGTGTGGAGAAGAGACCACGCTGGAGGAATGAAGAAAGCAGGGGCACCAAATAGGAGGTTATTCCAGTAATCTGGGAGGGTGGTGAGGACAGGGACTTTATTAAGGTTGAACTAGTGCTACAGATGCTGAGAAGTATTCAGGTTTGTAGGTAGTGTCCAGGGGATTTGCTAATGAATTGGATTGTGCGGCTTTGTGAGAAAGAGAAGTTAAGAGTTAATGTTACCGCTTTACTTTTTGGCTTGAGCTGTGGTAGTTTCATTTACTGTGAGGGAAAAGGCTTAGAGAAGAGCAGAATTTAGGGGGACAGATACACAAGGGATCTGTGTTGGCTGCTAATTTTGAATTTGTCTACTAAATATATCTCAATAGAGGCATTGCTTTGACATTAGAATATAAGTACCTGCAGCTCAGGTGAAGGCCTGGGGCAAGAGATAAAAAGGAGCCATTAACTCATGGGTAGTATTTAAAACCTGAGGTGGTTCTGGAAGGGTGTGTCTGAGGAAAGAAAGGAGCTAAGTAATAAACTGTATCAATGATGTGGGTGTGAATAGATTGCAGTTTGGGAATTGATCATTATATTTGGAAAGATGAGGTAATTGGTGATTTCAACAAAAGTTAAATGGTGGAAAAGAAATTTTGACTGGAATGGATTAAAGAGAGAGTGGATAATGAGGAGCCAAGATTCTTTTTGGGGAGTTTTCTGTAAGATAATGCTTAATGCTAAATTGATCTGTGTTAAGAGAAAAAAGTTGTATGTCCCTAGATAGGTAGATATATAATATCACAAACAATTATGTGGTAGAAATAATAATTGTACAACAAACATACAAATATATAAATTTAATAATATATAATGTGAAATATAATAGAACAGAGTTATAAATATATTTGTTACATTTTATAATTTCCTATAACCTTGTAAATAACAATGTATTCACATGATCATATGTTTTTGTAACTTTGCACAAGTACATTATTTTTGTATTATTTTTATTCAAGAGGGACTTGATATTGTGTAAGTTTCAGACTTCATAAACTCTGGATATACCTGTGGACATTTTAAAGTAAATTTCTTTTTCTTTTTCTTTTATTTTTCCTTTCCTTCTTTCTCTACCTCCTTCCTTCCCTCTTTTCTTCCTTCCTTCTACTCCTTTCTTCCCTTTTCACTTCCTGCTTCCTTTTCGTTCCTTTTCTTCTTCTCTTTTTCTCACTCAATGTTTTTATTTTTCCTTTGGAAAACTCTAGGAGAATAAAGCAACGATAACATAGAAAACAACTAAAGCTAATATATACTGATCACTTATTAATAGTAGGATCCAAGAACTGCTAGTTTATACAAATTAACAATCTCTGTAGTGGGTGCTGTTATTTTCCCTACTTGACAGATGAAAAAACTTAGGCACAGAGAGATTAAATAACTTGCTCAATGTTGCATAGAATAGGTAGAGGTAACAGAATGCTTGTTAGCCTATAACAGCTATTGGGATAGTTTATAGAAAAGTGCCTCCACGCCTAAGTGGAGGCATCCCTTCCATGGTCATATGCCCCTGGGTCAGGGCACACTGCTGGCTGGCAGGGCAGGAATGGCTGCCAGGCTCCTTCCGCACCTTTGCTCGGTTCTGTTGGGCAGCACACAACCACGTGGCCATACGCAGTTCTTTAGATTTATTTATTTATTTATTTTATTTCAGCATCTTATGGGGGTACAAATATTACGGTTACGTATATTGCCCACCCTCCCCTCGAGGCAGAGCTTCAAGCGTGACCATCCCCTAAATGATGCACATCTCACTCATTGTGTTTGTATATACCCATCCCCTCCTCCCCCCTCCCACCCGCCCAACACCTGACAAATGTTATTCCTATATGTCCACTTAGGTGTTGATCCGTTAATACCAATTTGCTGGTGAGTACATGTATGCTTGTTTTTCCATTCTTGAGATACTTTACTTAGTAGAATGGGAAGAAATGTAGTGTTATTGTATTGCTTTTTTTTTTTTTTTAAACTCCATGTTCCTGAACTATTTAAAGAAAAATGATAACAAATTTCAGGTTGGAAAGTGGAGAAAGCTATAATCACTTCCTAATGAACTAGGACCAGGGACTGGAGTGGAAAAGGTGACCATAGTCTGCCATGG
>CAUYPO010018017.1:0-10300 GCA_963574435.1 Cheirogaleus major | reverse complement strand
AGGTTAGAGTGAGTGCCGTGGCGTCAGCCTAGCTCATAGCAACCTCAATCTCCTGGGCTCAAGCGATCCTCCTGCCTCAGCCTCCCGAGTAGTTGGGACTACAGGCATGCGCCACCATGCCCGGCTAATTTTTTCTGTATATATTTTTAGTTGGTCAATTAATTTCTTTCTATTTTTAGTAGAGACGGGGTCTCGCTCTTGCTCAGGCTGGTCTCAAACTCCTGACAGTGAGTGATCCGCCAGCCTCGGCCTCTCACAGTGCTAGGATTACAGGCGTGAGCCACCGTGCCCGGCCAACCTGCTGATATCTTGACCACCACTTCATGAGGAGTTCTGAGCCAGAAACAGCCAACCAAGCTGCTTCAGAATTCCTGACTCACACAAATCATGAGAGATAATCATGGATTATCAGTGTTGTAAGCCACTAAGTTTTGGGGTAAGCTGTTACTTAGCAATAGATCACGAATACAGTAAGTGCTCAGTAAATGTTTATAGATTGATGGCCACCCAGGGCATTATAACTAAGTAGAAGAATTTTGGGCACCTTTGATATCTGGTATCCCGGAATTCAAACCATGTAGGCAGCCTAATCTCACTGAAGCAGGTCCTTTACCCAACTATCCTGCCCTCCTCCCTCAATCCCTAGTGGGGGTTCCTGCCTTGGATTTTCAGGGTCTACACTTGCCTGAGTTGCTCTGAAAATGCTTAAGAGTGAACTAAGCTTCCTTAGGATGTAAATGAGAGAAAAGTGTATTTTCTAAAATGAAAAACAACATTTTTACTTCACAAGAGTATTTTTTTTCTTTTTTTTTGGACTGCAATCATCTGGCACAAGAGTATTGTTAATTAAGCAGTCTTAGTATGAACACAAAACACTATACAGTCACTAAAAAGAGAAAAAAGTTCTCTATATAAACATGTGGAACACTGACCAAGATTGTTAATAGTAACAGACAACAGGACTGGGCGCGGTGCAGTGGCTCGTGCCTATAATCCTAGCACTCTGGAAGGACGAGGTGGGAGGGTTGCTTGAGGTCAGGAGTTGGAGAACAGCCTGAGCAAGAGGGAGACCCCTTCTCTACTAAAAATAGGAAAAAAAAATGGCCAGGCATGGTGGCATGTGCCTGTAGTCCCAGCTGCTCTGGAGGCTGAGGCAGGAGGGTTGCATGAGCCCGGGAGATTGAGGGTGCAGTGAGCTATGATGATGCCACTGCACTTTAACTAGGGCAACAGAATAAGACTTTGTCTCAAAAATATATATAAAATAAAATAACAGATAACAGATATATTTTTAAATGAAAAGAGCAAGGTTTAGAGCAATGTGTACATTTGGTTATCACTTTGTTATGAAAAAGATATTTATAAATATATGTATTCTATTGGCATAGAATATCTCTGGTAATAAAGATTGCCTTTTGATTTTAGCCTTTAATTCCTCTTGTGATGTGAAGAAAAAAATAAAGAAAGAAATATAAAGAATTAAAAAATTAAAATTTAAATAATATAAAAAATAGATTGCTTTTTGAGATGAGAATTGGATGCTTGGGACAGGGGTAGGAGGAAGACTTCTTTTTACTGTATAGCTTTTTGTACCTTTGAATTTGGAACCCTGTGCAAGTATTATCTGTTAAAAATAAATTTCTTCCTTGGATAGAGCTAATAAGAGCTCATCAATTTTCTGCTTTCCTACTCCTTTCCCTTAACACATTCACACACAGCTAGACACACATCTTCTTTTCACAAGATGCTTGAACGTGCAGCCAGATACTCTCTTTGCAACAGCGCCAGGATGCACATGCATACAAAGGCAGTGGTGCACCTGCTGCACTCACAGACATCCCCATGCGTGTGCTAACAAGCATGCAATCTTGTATGTGTGTGCATATTTACATAGGTGCCTTTGACCCGGCCCCTCACCCTCTACCTTCACCTGTGCCTGCTTCGTGTGTGTATGTGTGTATGTGTGTGCACACCTGGGTGGATGCCCCTAATTACAGGGTGAAATAGGTTAAAAGTATCCTATTCAGAAGCACTAAATGGGCCTAATTACAGGTGACTGTAAAACTCTAATTAGGAGAGGACTCATTAGTCGCTAAAAAAGGGAGGAGAATGCAGACCTAAAATTAAAAGACCTGAATGACAAATGCAGCCTCCTCAGACAGTTGAGGAAAAGGGGCTTAATTGCTCTTTGATGAAACTAGGGTGGGGGAAGACAGGAAGGAAGGGAGGCCAGTAATGAAAGAAGGGGACTCCTGCAGATAAGACCTACCCCTGGGGAGCATTGTCCCCCACCCAGCTACTCCCTGGAGGCCACTCATCTGAAAACAGTCACTTGCCTTCCACTGCAGGCAAGATGAAGAAGGAACTTGTCGCTCACACTCTTCTCTCTCCTTCCTCCACTCTCCAAGTTCCCTTCTATGCTCTCTCAGGAGTCTCGGGTCCTTGGTCCCTTCCTGCCTATCAAAATCCATTCTCTGGGGGCCTGTAAGAATGCCTGCGTGGACAGGACACACACTGTTATCCTTGCCCAGCCACTCATGAGTTGGGTGACCTACACAAGCGAACCTGTTTCCTCAATTACACACTGGACTGAGACATCTACCTTATAGAGTTGTGAAGATGAACACAATGGTACATGAGAAAGTGCTTTGTAAACTATGAGTTCCTGCATAAATATTAGCCATTAGGGACCAGATCCTCCAGACCAGATTGGATGTTCCTGGAGGACAGGTGTCATGTCCCCATCCTCTTTGCTTTCAGATTCCCGCCTCGATTACCTCATAGGGTGGAATTGAAGAGTCACTGTCACTGTGCGGTAAATGGCAGACCATAACTCATGGGTTCGCTCTCCCCTGGTGTGAACAGAAAGACAAAACCTTTGGCAACGGGATGAAGCTAAATTAATGCTAATTGAATACTAATCCTAATTAATAGTAATTCTAATATTTATTGACATTTACTGCGTGGCAGGCACCATCCTAAGCAATTTGTATGTATTTAGTGTGGCTCAGAAAACAATACCTCAAAATGAAGGCCTCAGTAGCAAAAGTTCTCTGACCTTTTCTTGTCCTGCCTCTCAATCCCATTCCTCCCTGAAGCTAACCACAGAAACTAGAATCCTTCTTCCCTAAGGTGGGTCATAATAGCCAGAAACCTTTTTCCCAAAAGCCAGCCATAAAAGTAATTCTCTGACCTACCTTGTATTACCATAAGACCCCCATTCCAGAGAGGGCCCTGCCCCACACCTGGAAGGAAGGAATGCTGCCCAGAGAGACCAGGAAGATTCTAGACACACAGAACTAGCTGGGTTTCCTCACTCAGTCTATTAGGACTAGATCATACCCTTTTTGTCCAATCATATTTCTACACGGTTGTCCATACTTTGTTGAACCTTAGTGTAAAAACGGACAATTTCACCTGTATCTTTGAGTTTTCATTCTAAAGGCTCCCGTGTATACACATTAAAATAAATGTGTACCCTTTTCTTCCTATTAATCTGCCTTATGTCAGTGATTGTTCAGTGAATCTTTACAGGCACACAGGCCTTTGCTTCCTGCAGTTCAGCAAAACTTTGGGCAGCCAGGGGCTTTTGATCCCTTCGTATTCATGCATTTGATCCTCAAAATGTCCTTAAGGGGAGTATATTATCAGCATCATCCCTATTTTAAAGATGAGGAAATCAAGTCTCAGGTTAAGGGACTCACCCCAAGCTACACTGTTAGTGAGTAGGGGGGCAGAGCTTGAACCAAGCCCACACTCTAACTATGCAGAGTAAAGCACAGCCAGCAGGTGGTGAATAACATTTGGGTTTTGGAGCCTTTTCAATGCCCTTGAATTATAGTTAAAGCTAACATTTCTTAAATGCTTATAATATGCCAGGCACTATGCTAAGATTTTCACATATATTACCTCCTTTAATCCTTCCAACAATCCTATGAAATAGGTGCTATTATTTCCCTCACTTTACAGATGAAGAAGCAGGGGCCCAAAGAAGTAAAATAAATCACCCAAGATCATAGTGAGAGATGAATGTGAAGCTAAAATTGGAATCTTTATAGTCTGACTCAGAGCCTACATCCTGACCCACATACTATTTTGCAGTCACTTTTCATAAGCAGCTGCTTATGAAAGCTTTGTTGAAGCTTTAAGACTGGTTATATGTGGTCCAGTTAGTCTGTTTCTGGAAGAAGAAGAGAGATGTCTGAGGGAGGAGGGTTGCCGTGACCCGAGTGCGAGGGGCGGAGAAAGGACTGAGCTCGCCATGGTGCCTGACAGAAGAAGAGAGCAGGAAAGAGGAAAGGCCATGACAATTACAGATTGTCTTTTGAAGACACAGAATTTTGCTAGTTGCTTTGTGGTTCAGAGATGATATAGGACCCCAAAGAGCCTGTGGCATAGAGGTGGTGCAAAACTCACCCTCAAATGGTTATACTATGAAGCTCACATGTTCACAAACGGTGCAGTGGGCTTTGGCAATTCATCGAGGGGAGACATACATATGGTGGGTGGAATCAGAAAAAAACATTATGGGCATGGAAGGATTTGACATGGGTCTTGACAGGAGGAGAGGACATCAGTAAATGAAGATGGCTGAGAAGGGCTTTCCAGGAGCTAGAGTTGGAAAGACCTAAACTTATCCGTTTTGCAACCACCCCACATTTGAAAGATTTTGCCTATTGAAGTAGATTTATTAAGTAATCTATTTACACACACACATACACACATGCACACACACACACATATATATATATATTTTTGAGACAGGGTCTTGCTCTGTCGCCTAGACTAGAGTATAGTGGCATGATCACAGCTCACTGCAACTTCCAACTCCTGGGCTGAAGTGATCTTCTTGGCGCAGTCTCCTGAGTAGCTGGGACTACAGGCATGTGCCACTATGCCTGGCTCATTTTTAAATTTTTTTTAGAGACTAGGTCTCACTATGTTGCCCAGGCTGGTCTTGAACTCCTGGCCTCAAGCTACCCTCCCACCTCAGCTTCCCAAAGTGCTGGGATTACAGGCATGAGCCACCACATCCATCCTCCTATTTATAATGAAAGACAACAAAACTGTTGATCAAAGTTCCTGACCATCATGCATTGGCCAATATTCATCTGACAAACAGGTATTTAGTACTTGCTATCTGTGTGGTCCATTGCCCAGTGTTTGAAATACATTAATAATATATTGATAAATAAGATACTGCCTCTTCTTTCAAGGAACTTTCTGAGTTTTCCAGTTGAAACCAAAGAAACTAGACTTTTCTGTTTAGCACTATCTCGGGTAGATAAATGTACATCTGTTAAACAAGTACCGTTTTTTAAAAAGAACTAAAAAAAAGACAAAAATAAAGAAAGAAAAAAAGAAAAAAATGTACATCTGTTATTAGGCTTTTTGTAATATTTGAAAAAAATTACTCATTGAGAGACAACTACGTGCTAGACATACACTGGGCACTTTATAAATACTTGCTGATTTGCTTCAGGTCTCTCCTCCACCTTGACAGGAAGGCCAGCTCCATGTTCTGTCCATTGCTGCATCTCTAGGGCCTACAGATAGTCTGCCACATAATAGGTGCTCAACAAATACTTGTTGAATCAACCAAATGAATTATTTCTAATCTCTCAACAGTCCTGCATGGTAGGTGTGATTACTTTGCTTTTACTGATGAGGAAACTAAGACTCAGAGAGATTGAATAACTTGCCCAAGTTCTTGCAACTCTAAGTGACAGGGCAGAGGTTTAAATCCTAGATCTGTCTGACTTTAAGGGTGTTGTTCCTCCTATTATACTATTTCACCAGAGATGCCTAGAGCCAGGAACGGGACGCTAGATGGAAATACCCTGAGACAAGATGTGAGTATGCAAAGGTGTGTTCGGGAAGGGGGTTTGGTCAGGGTGCACGCATCAGAGGGAGAGAGGGGATTGAAGCTGCATGGCATGCTAGTGTGGAAGGCCCAGTATGGCAGCCTGAGGACTTTGAATTTGGAAAGTACTGCATAATTCAAAAATTTTTGCTTGATTGGAATTGTGTTTGAGCAAAATGAATTTAGCAGCAGTGTATAGGGTGGCTTGGAGTTCAGAGAGATGGGACCAGTGTCATTAACTCCTCAGCTGAGATAACCAGTCATTAATTGAGGTGGTAACAATAAGATTGGAAAGGAGGGATGATGTCAGAGCAGACTTAAAGGCCCAAGTCAGGGAGCCAAGTCAAAGTTCAGAGATGGCTCTGCAGTGACAGGTAGGGGAGGCTGCTCCCCTGATGGTTTCCTTCCTCTTTCTAGAGTTGCCCCCAGGTGGGTGGCAGCTTCCACTGAAGGATCGCAGCTTTAAACTAGTCATCTTCTTGGCAGACCCGCTAGCCGGTCATTTCTTTAGCAAATATTTGTGGAGCACTTAGTATTATATGCTCACAGCATCAGCATCACCACATTTTTTGCACTTAGTTCAATAAAATGCATTAAGCACATACTGTGTTAGGGGTTGGAGATACAAGAACAGAGGTGCGGGACCCTGTCAGGCTTCCTACTTCAATCTCTATGTGACCTCTGCCTTTCAATTTCTTCAGTCATAAAATGGGAATAATAATTGCACCTATCTTATAGGATTGCTGTGTGGATTAAATGAGTTAATATAGGTAAAGCAAATAGAACAGTGCCTGGCTGTAGTAAGTGATTGGTAAGTGTTTGCTAATGTTATGTATGTGACAAAGCCCGTCTCTGCAAGGACACAGTCATGTAGCCGGGTTCATGCAGTCCAGCATGACGCTGCAATAGTAGATGTACACACAAGGGACACAAAGTGTCCTAAAGGGGAGCGATTCTTCAGATACCTTTTCTACTGTTCAACTCGATCTCCTCCCACTGAAAGCCAAGCTCTTTTCACAGTTGCCATGGCTAGTGTTTCATCCTCATTCCTCTCCCCAAACGCCTTGGTGAGAAAATGACCATTAAATATATCCAAGCCTCCACGAACTACCTTGGACTTCCTGGGAGTGTGCAAAAGGCAGAGCCCACATGCAATTTTGGAGGTGACCTTTATCCTCTTCTAGCTCAGCAAACCTGCCAGGAATTAAGTCTTTGCCTGAGACAAATGAGATTATATTCCCTTTGGAAAGGAAAAAAAGAAAATCTCCACTCTCCCTGGACTCAGATATTCATTTGCCCTATCACCTGCAAGGCAGATGAGCCTCAGAGATGCCCTCTTTCTTGTTCACTTAGGGGTGAAAAATTACCAGCAAGAAACCAATTAGCATCCTCTACGAGCAGGTCCCACGCCTTCTGGAGCCAATTCTTTTGCTCCATCTTCTGCACATAAGCAGCATCTGCTTTGGGATCTCATCCTAATTGAGTCCAACCTGTGCTGTTATCATTTGTTCATTGTAGCCCCAAGAGAGAAGAGTAAGGGAGGGAGGGCAGGGGCTTTGTCTTCCTTTGTCTGTAGCCTAGAGGAAGGCAATTGAGAGGGCCATTGGCCCATGGAATCAGAGGTCAACGAAGGAGGAACTACCTGGACAGAGTGGCTGATTTACAGGGAATAAAAAACAACAAAATGGGCCGGTGCAGTGGCTTATGCCTGTAATCCTAGCACTTGAGAGGCCAAGGCGGGAGGATGGCTTGAGCTCAGGAATTCAAGGCTAGACTGAGCAAGACCAAGACCCCGTCTCTACTAAAAAATAGAAAAATTAGCCAGGTGCAGTGGCACACGCCTGTAGTTCCAGCTACTCAGGAGACTGAGGCAGGAGGATCTCTTGAGCCCAAGAGTTGGAGGTTGCAGTGAGCTATGATGAGGCTACTGTACTCTACTCAGGGCCACTGTCTAAAAAAAAAAAAAAAAAAAAAAAAAAGAAAGAAAGAAAAGAAAAGAAAAAGAAAGAAAGAAAGAAAAACAACAACAAGATGAATCTTTAGCTCTTATGCACCCTGTACTATTCTAAATGCTTTATAGGATTAACAGAATTAATCATCACAACGACTCCACACATTAGGTGCTATTACTATTAATAGATCCCATTTAAAAATGAGGATAATAGAGGCAATAAGAGGTTAAGGACTTGCCCAAGGTGATACAATTAGATAGACCGGAAATCAATATTTGGGCCTGGACATGCCTGCTCCTGCCTTTGGCTCATAATTGCCATGTTTCACTTCTTGCCTCCGCCGGCCGCTTGACTGTTCTCAGGGAGCTAAGATCTAAGCTGCAACATTGGAGCAAAGACTCAAGTAGTCCAGCTGTGGCTGCTGCTGAGAAAGACACTCCTGCTAAGAAACCTGCAAGCCTCCGTCTTTTTGATCTCCCAGTTATCGGCTAGGCAGCGGTGATGTACACCGGGGAGGGAGGTGAAGAGGAAAGAGAAGCAGCCTTCGGGAGGGCCGAAACAAGATTTATAAAAGGTTGAGATAAGCAGAGGCTAACTTGCCATTAGGGGCAAACTGCCTGGGACCCAAAGCCCAGACTCCTGAATAAAGTGTGCAAGGCCTCTCCTCCCCTTTTGCCAGCCTCCCAGCCTCAGAGTTCTGGCCTTGGATGAAGGCTGAAAGGAAGAAATCTCTCTCCCAAGTAGCAGCTTCTTCTCATTTTAACCCTACCGGCAAAGCCCAACACCTTCCCTCATTAGAGTAAAATTGCTTGAGTTCAAATCCAAATGCCAGATTCCTGATTCTTCTGTTTCTTAGAGCTCAGTGTTGCATTTTCCAGTGTCCTCAGGGTCCAGGCAGATAAAATAAACAAATAACAGAGGTATAATCTAATAGTGAGTGATGTGGGCTGCCTTAACCTGTAGAATACATGTTTTGCCTAAAGGCTTTCAGAATAAAAAATATTTGACTATACCATGCTGATCAGCAAAACCCTTCTGCTCTTAGCTCCAAGGGGGAGGAACGATGGAAGTGGACCCAGAATTTCTTCTTTCCCGTGAATTTCTTCATAGTAAGAAAGGAGCAGAGTGTAATCCAACCACACTATAATGGCATGGATGGATTCCAAAGCCAGATTATGTGATTTTTATTCCAGTTCTACTATTTATTGGCCGTATAGCCTGGGACAAGTTCTGTGCAGGCCTCTGCCTCAGTGTCTTCATCTGCAAGATGGGGATAAGGATAGAGCCCACTTCATTAGAGCTGTTATAGGAATTAAATATGTAAGATGCTTAGGATAGTGCCTGGCAAATATTTAGTGCCATGTATGTTTTAGCAAGTATTATTTTTACAGTACACATTTCACAGTTCTGGATGCTGTGGATATATAATAATCTATAGTTCTATATACAGCCTGACAGCAAGAAGGTAGGTAATCAAGAGCTTCACTTGTGACAGTATCTCTAACTTCCTGGGTTTCCTGGAGTTACCTTTACAACTCAATTTCTCATTCTGTAACAAATAGTAATGAATTAAAAAATAGCAATAACATAATAGTATTATTTATTATATAATATATTAATAATAAAATAAAATAGAAGCAATAATAGAACTAATAGGTGACATATAGAGAGAGCTTTCTATGAGCCGAATACGATACTAAATGTTTTATATATGTCATCTCAGTCTTCACACTAATCCCTATTTTATAGATGAGGGTACTGAAGTTTAGAGAAGTTAAATAATTTGCTCAGTCAATTTTTTTTTTTTTGAGACAGGGTCTTGCTCTGTTGCCTGGCCTGGAGTGCGGTGGTGTTATCATAGATCACTGCAACCTCCAACTCCTGGGCTCAACCCATCCTGCCTCAGCCTTCCCAGTAGCTGGTACTGTAGACACACACCACTGCACTTGGCTGATTTTTTCCTATTTCTTACAGAGACGAAGTCTCACTCTTGCTCAGGCTGGTCTTTAACTCCTGGCCTCATGAAATCCTCCCGCCTCAGCCTTCCAAAGTGCTAGGATTATTATAGGTGTGAGCCACTATGCCTGGCCTCAGTCAATTTTTTAAAAACATATAGAACTGTACTACCTAGATTTAATATAATCCTATGCCAATATCTATGAATCTGATAGACAAGAAGTTCTGGATATAAGGCTTATTCTTTAAAAGGAAACTCTACTAGCGTTTGTTTCCAAGTAATGTCATTTGGCTAGGAAGAGGCTACTTGGAGTACAAGGAAGCAGAGAAACTTAAGGCTGAAAAGGCACATTTTAAATATTTGCATAGCATTTGACATTTTATTAAGTGCTTTTTGGTTGCTCCAGATCTTTTTTATTATTGTTATTATTATTATTTTTGAGACAGAGTCTCACTTTGTTGCCCAGGCTAGAGTGAGTGCCATGGCATCAGCCTAGCTCACAGCAACCTCAAACTCCTGGGCTCAAGC
>CAUYPO010018016.1:0-12305 GCA_963574435.1 Cheirogaleus major | reverse complement strand
GTCGTGATGGATTATTATTGCATCTGAATTTGGTTTGCTAGGATTTTGTTGAGAATTTTTGCATCTATATTCATAAGGGATATTGGTCTGTAGTTTTCATTTTTTGTTGCATCCTTTCCTGGTTTTGGCATCAGGGTGATGTTGGCTTCATAAAACATGTTGGGGAGGATTCCTTCCTTCTCGATGTTGTGGAATAATTTCTTCAGGATAGGTACCAGTTCTTTGTAGGTCTGATAAAATTTGGGTGCGAAACCTTCTGGTCTGGGACTTTTCTTTTTAGGAAGATTTTTTATTGCTGCTTCAATTTTGGTACTTGATATTGGTCTGTTCAGGAATTCTATTTCTTCCTGATTGAGCCTAGGGAGGCTGTGTGTTTCTAAGAATTTGTCCTTTTCCTCCACATTTTCAAGTTTATCTGCATAGAGGTTTTTATAGTAGTCATGGATGATATTTTGCATTTCAATGATATCAGTTGTAATTTCTCCTTTTTCATTCCTGATGGAGCTTTTTAGAGTCCTTTCTTTTCTGCTTCTCATTCTAGCAAGAAACGTGCCAATTTTGTTTATTTTTTCAAAGAACCAACTTTTGTTTTATTAATCTTCTGTAGAGTTTTTTGTTGTTATTTCTTTTCTTTTGTTGGGTTTGAGATCGGTTTGCTCATCTTTTTCCAGTTGTTTGAAATGATTCATTGGATTGTTTATTTGTGATCTTTCTGTCTTTTGGATATGGGCATTTATGGATATAAATTTTCCTCTCAGGGTACTTTAGCTGGGTCCCACAGATTTTGATAACTTGTGTCTCCTTTATCATTTAGTTCAAAGAATCTTTTGATTTCCATCTTGATTTCCTCCTTAATGCAATAATCGTTCAGCAGAAGGTTGTTTAGTTTCCATGACCTTGTGTAGAGATGAGAGTTTCTGTTAGAATTTATTTCCAATTTTATTCCACTGTGATCTGAGAAGATGCATAGTATAATTTGTATTTTTTAACATTTTTTGAGGCTGGGCACAGTGGCTTATGCCTGTAATCCTAGCACTCTGGGAGGCTGAGGCAGGAGGATTGCTCGAGGTCAGGATTTCAAGACTAGCCTGAGCAAGAGTGAGACCTACTAAAAATAGAAAGAAATTAGCCGACAACTACAAATATATAGAAAATATTAGCCGGGCATGGTGGCGTATGCCTGTAGCCCTAGCTACTTGGGAGGCTGGGGCAGAAGGATTGCTTGAGCCCGGGAGTTTGAGGTTGCTGTGAGGTAGGCTGATGCCATGGCACTCTAGCCTGGGCAACAGAGCAACACTCTTTCTCAAAAATAAAATAAAATAAAAATAAATAAATAATTTTTTTTAGACATGCTTTGTGCCTAGGATATGGTCAGTCTTAGAGAATGTCCCGTGAGCCGATGAGAAAAACATATATTCAGTGGTTTTTGGGTAGAATGTTCTGTAAATGTCAGACAGGCCCATTTGTTCTAGAGTTCTGTTTAAGTCCATTGTTTCCTTGTTTATTTTCTGTTGGGAGGATCTGTCCTGTTCTGTCAGAGGACAGAACAGAGGACAGAAATTTTCCTTATTTTGTTGAAGTTTCTGGCTATTATGGTGTTGCTGTTTATCATTTTGTTTAGATCAAGTAGGATTTGCTTTATGAATCTGGCTGCACCTGAGTTAGGTGCATAAATATTTAAAATTGTTAGGTCTTCTTGTTGAATTGTGCCCTTCACTATTATATAGTGACCCTCTTTGTCTTTCATTACTTTTGTTATTTGAAGACTAAGTTATCTGAAATCAGAACTGCAATGCCAACTTTCTTTTGGCTTCTGTTTGCTTGAAATATTTTCCATCCCTTCACCTTGAGTCTGAATGCATTCTTGCAGGTTAGATGTGTTTCCTGAAGACAGCAGATATTTGGCTTGTGTATATTTATCCATTTGGCCAGCCTATGCCTCTTTAATGGGCAGTTCAAGCCATTCACATTTATTGAGAGAATTGATAAGTGGAGCAGATTTCTGTTCATCTTGTTGAGTTGTACTTTGTTGCTTTTTTTTCTCTCTTGAGCCATTGTGGTTGGTATCTGGCTTTGATGTTTAGCTTTTGGATGATTTTACATTCTTGACTGTTTATTGTGCTGATCTGAGTATAACACTGTTTTGAGTACTTCCTAGAGGGCAGGTCTTGTCTTGATGAATTCTCTCAGTCTTTGCTTGTCTGAGAAGGTCTTTATTTCTCCTTCATATACAAAACTTATATTTGCTGGGTACAAGATTCTAGGCTAGGCATTATTTTGTTTGAGAATAGTGAGAATGGGGCTCCAATCTCTTCTTGCTTGTAAGGTCTCAGTTGAGAAATCTGCTATTATTCTGATGGGTTTTCCTTTGTAGGATACCTGTTTCTTTTGCCTTACAGTTCATAGGAGGGCCTCTTTGGTGGTTATTTGGGTTAGTCTGATGACTTTGTGTCATGATGTCTTCCTGTTTGTGATGAATCTCCCAAGAATCCTTTGAGCTTCTTGTACCTGGATATCTAGATTTTTATCAAGGCGTGGGAAATTTTCCTCTATCATATCCTCAAATAGCTTATCCAAACCTTGTGTATTTTCTTCTTCAGGGATGCCTACCTTAGGGATGCCTACCTTAGGGATGGCTCACATTAGGCCTCTTCACATAATACCACATTTCTTGTATTTCTCTGCTCTATCTCTGTGACTGTCTGACTTAATTGAAAGGTGTTATATTCAATCCCTGAGATTCTTTCTTCTGTTTGATCTACCCTGTTCTTGAGACTTTCCACTGTATTTTGTAATTCCTTGAATAACTTCTTCATTTCCAAAAGTTATGTTTGATTTTTCTTTAATATTTAAATTTCTTTAGTGAATTTTTCTTCCAAGTCCTGGATATATATATATATATATGTGTGTGTGTGTATATATATATATATATATATAGTGGTTTCTTAGTGTTGGTTATCCATTTTTTCTTGCTTATCATTGAGTTTTCTTAACCATGTTTGAAATTCTTCTGTCATTTTAGTGTTCTGAATTTGGTTGATGGCCATTGCTAGAGAGCTGGTGTTCCCCTTTGGGGGTGTGCTTTCCGTTTGATTCGTCATACTTCCAGAGTTCTTTCGCTGATTTCTTCCCATCTGGATCAGCTGTTGCTTCTTACCTTTAGATTTTTATTTGGATAATGGCACACCCTGTTTAGTCTCTGAGCCAGTATGTGGTGTTTGTATGTGAGATTTGACCACACCCTGTATGATGAGTCAGCAGATGCAGTAAAAAGGTGTGCAGAATGACCTTCTTGACAGTAGGTGGTGCTTGCTGGGAAGAGCAGGCTGCAGTGTTGTTTTTGGGTCCTGTAACCAGCTCTTATTCCTCTGGAGAGGCACTCTAATGCCTCAGGTAGTGAGTGGGGCCCTGGGACTTCCAGGTGTGTCCTTACTCTCCACTTCAGTGGGGGTAGGTAGGGGAGTGAGTCTGGGCGGAGCTGGGTTAGGTGAGCCTGCCCTCAAGCACCACAGATGCTGTGAGCAGGGGTCAAAGGTCTGGTCTCTGTTTCTGGGCATAGCTGCCAGGAAGGCGCTAAAAAGTCTGAGTGTAGGGGTGGGGCCGTCTGAGACCTGCAGTCTGGAGCAGGCTTCGCTCCTTCCCATCCTCCCCTATTCCACGGTTTCTCCCGGGCCTCTGCCAGCAGGCAGGACCTCAAGCCAGTGGATCTCCCCTGGCTATGATGCAGACTGGGAGGTTCCCTGCCCAGGATCGCAGCCTGAGCTAGACACACGGCCCTCGGGGGAGGAGGGTTGACCCATGTAGGCTGATCTGCCCCTGAAGGCACTTACAAATATCCCTTCTGTGCCCCGGGGCAATGTGGGTGTATGAGGTCCTGAGTCTAAGACATTTGAAAACTCCTGGTTCATGCAACTCTAATAGAACTTTAAATGAAATACATAGATGTCATTGTGTATTTCTTTATATTTCCTGAAACGTTTTTAAGCTATTGCCTGGTATAATAAAAATAAAGATTTCTATTTATATATCTTGTAAGGATAATCAGGTGTTTCAATTTATAAAACATGTTTGAAAATCTTCAAATATTATGCTTACTGATTGGTTGCTTATATGTGTCACTTTAACAGATCATCCCAGTGTAATTGTCTCTTCACAGAATTTTTTTTTTTTTTTTTGAGAAGGAGTCTTGCTCTGTCACCCAGGCTAGAGTACCGTGACAGCCTAGCTCATTGCAACCTCAAACTCCTGGGCTCAAGCAATCCTCCTGCCTCAGCCTCCCAGAGTGCTAGGAATATAGTCTTCACAGAATTTTGATTTATAAATTTCTTTGTTTTTAAGAGACAAAGTATCTTTCTGTTGCCCAGGCTGGAGTATAGTGGCATGATCATAGCTCACTGTAACCTCAAACTCCTGGGCTCAAGCAATTCTCCTGCCTCAGCCTCCTGAGTAGCTAGGACCACAGGTGCGTGCCACCAGCCCCAGCTAATTTTTTTTTTTTTTTTTGGTAGGGATGAGGCCTTGCTGGGTTCCCCAGGCTGGTCTCGAACTCCTGGCCTCAAGCAGTCCTCCTGCCTCGGCTTCCCAAAGTGCTGGGATTACAGGTGTGAGCCACTGCACCCAGCCTGATTTTAAGTTTCTTAAAAAATATCAGTACAGAACAAGTACTACATGATCCCATTTATATCGGGAATCTAAGATAGTCAAACTCACAGAAGCAGAGAGTAGAATTGTGGTTACTAGGGTCTGAGGAAGAGAGAGAATCTGGGAAGTGTTGATCAAAGGAAATATAGATTCAGTTATGTAAAGTGTAACTCCCAGAAATCTGCTGTACAGCATAGTGCACATAGTTAGCAGTTCTTTATTGTATATTTAAAAATTTCTTAAGACATTAGATCTTATGTTAAACGTTCTCATCACACACACAAAAGGGAAGGTGATGGTTATGTTTAGGGCTTTGTTTATGCTGGTGGTGTTTCACAGATGTGTACTTATCTTCAAACTCACCAAGATGCATGCATTAGATATGTACCAGTTCTTGTAGGTTGGTCATAGCTCAGTTTAATAAAAAGAATATCAGTTCTATGATTTCAATTTTAATATTCTAAAACTTTACACTTGCTTCATTGCCAACTGTTCTATACCTGTTCAAATCCTGCCTTTGTTTTACCACTTAAGTTTAAACTTCACTTTCTCTTTGAAGCTCTGCCTTCCCTTAAGACACCCACCCCAATCCCATAGAGTTAAGAGCCTACGCTCCGTATCCTTTTAAAACTCATTGCGTCACTCTTACAGGATTCATCACAAGATTGTATTAATAATAATTTGTTTGCCTGTCTTTGCTACCTCACGAGTCTTGAAGGGAACACTTCAAGAGGAAGTTTTGATCTGTTCATCTTTCTGTCCCTAACACCCTGCACATTTTAGGCATTTTAATAAATGTTTATTGAATTAATAATAAAAGAGCAAAAACTTCACCCAGTGTTTATTCTGTTTCAAATCAAGAATCTTCTGTACTTGGTTGAATACTTAGCGTTTTTATAATAGTTTTTCAAAACCAGTTAACCCATCAGCAGGATAGACCTGTGCCTCGGGGAGCCATTGAACCAGGATGCAGTCTTTGTTGCTCTAAGCCACCAGGAGAGAAAAACAGAGACACTGAGATAAGTATGCTGCTGCTCCTGTCTTCTTCCAGGAGTCCGGGCTGAGCTGGAGGACTCACATCGAACCCAGCAGAGTGTTCTGGCCCCAGAAGGACATGATCCACTCATGGCCTCACGCTCTGGGTCTGCAATGCCTTCAAGCTGACACTATGCTTCCTCTTTCCTGGGAGTCCTGATGGGGACTTTGGCTCAAGGACTACTTACTGGCCTGGCAGAAACTTTCTAAGACTTTTCCTGCCTGACCTGCCTGCCTTTTCTCTCTTCTTGGGAAGGATCTACTGGCACTCTCTCGATTTTCCCTCATAGGCAGTTTCCCACATAAATCTCTTTCAGGTCTAATCCTGTAATAGCATCTGCTTCTCAGAGAACATGAACTGCCAACCTGAGCTGCCATGTGGGGTGACTGGTTTAGACCCACATTAGAAGAGCTGATTTATCTGGTGTTATGGGTTTAAATGTCTACCTCCTGTATTGATAATCTTCTCTATGAGGTTGTACCTGGCACACAGTTGTTGGTCAACGTATGTTAAATTATTCACTCTTCTCAGGACCTCATTGCTTGTGGCTGACTCTGGTTTAGTTGTCAATTGTGAACTTCACGAGAGCAGGGTCTGAGTGCCTTGCTCACCTCTGAGCCCTAGGCATCAGAGCAGGCTTGTGTGATGTTCATGTCCAACTCTAGCTTGCTGGGTCTCCCTCACGTGACTCATTGCATCATCTACTTTTCTTTAGAAGCACTTACCGTAAGGAGGTACTTTTAGAGAATTCTGCCCCTCGTGTTTGTCTTCCCTGTTTGGCAATCCTAAGGACCTTGAAGAGAGTGACACTGCTCTTCTGCCCTGTGCTGGCCAGTCTGTAAACTGCCTTGATCTCTCACACAAGCATTTTGGCAAGGAGTAAGAAACATGCTGTCACAAGGGCAGCCTTCTTCAGGGAGACCACCTGCTCCCCAGGGGCAGGCTCTCGGCCAAGGTGTGTGGGGTATTTGTGGGTCTGGACAATACACTCTGAGGCAGCCCCTATTGGTCATTTAGTTCCCTTCTCTTTGACCTTCAGTCTCACAGAGTGGGGTGAATATACATCAAGGACTTAGACGTTTGAGAATAGATTCAGAGATGGGGCACTGGTCAGCTGGAGTGCAGAAGCTTGGCCTGAGGAAGTATCCTCATGGATGCGAGCCTGGGGGGTGGAGTCGGCTGTGCCTGGTGCCTGGTGCCCACCTTTCATGTAGAGTGTCCCCACTGAGTGGAGACTCTGCCTTGTTGCCATGACCCTTCCTTCATCACTGGGACACATCAGGATAAGTGTTCCATCTTTTGAAAGTTGAAAAAAAAAGATGAAACTCAAGAGCTGCAATTTTATTTTTTGAAACACATATTTATTTAATATTCGAATGTATTTTTTGTCTGATGTGGTACACATTTAATATAAAAATGAATTCATAGTGTTTGGTCACTTTACTATGGTATAACTGAATAAAGGATTAGAAATTAAGTAGGATTAAGTTAATGGGAAAACTTTATTCTAATAGTGAATCTTTATTATTATTATTATTTATTATTTTTTCAAAATACTTTTTTGGTTGGGCACAGTGGTTCACACCTGTAATCCTAGCACTCTGGGAGGCCAAAGCAGGAGGATCGCTTGAGCCCAGGAGTTGGAGGCTGCATTGAGCTATGGTGACACCATTGTACTCTAATCTGGGAAATAGAGCGAGAGTCAAAAAACATTTTTTTAGGGCAGTTTCAGGTTCACAGCAGCATTGAGAGGAAGCCACAGAACTGTCTTGTATGCCCTGCCCTTGCACAGGTATAGCCATGCCCATTACCAGCATCCCAGTAAATCTTTTAAAACTAGTTCTTGCCGTATCATTTTGTTTGCAGTGGGCTTGCTTCTGGGTAAGACTAACATAATCCTTGTGGTTCAGTTTTTATACTCTTACATTATCTAACATTTCCAGTATTGTACTTGTCTATTAAAAAGATTAGGAAATTAGACATTGTTTGGCAAAGAAAAGCTACATAGTCGGAAAAGACACAACAGTAAAAATAATTGTCACCTCTGTTGTTTATTGATAATAATCACTTAGAATAATGTACTTGAGGGTCTCCCTCCTGGGTTCTTGAAGGCAGCAGTTCAACTTATAGCTAGGGCACAGTGATTGTGCAGGGGTTTCCTTTCAGACTCTGGCTTTGTATTAATCAGCTGTAAAGAAAGAATAGAAATCCTGTTTCTTCTTCAGTCTATGCTATTCATGATTTGACTACCATTTTGGAAATACCAGAAAAAGGACTTTTATTCCCTTTCAGATTTCAGAACTTTTCCTACAGTATCTTTAGTAAAGAAACTTTAAATTGAGTCTCTGAAACTCAAAAGGACACACTTGTTTGTATGTTGAAGCCTTAACCCCCAATGGATTATGTTTGAAGATAGGACCTTTAAGGAGATAATTAAGGTTAAATGAGCTACACAGTGTTGGGCCCTAATCCCGTAGGACTGGTGTCCTTATAAGAATAGGAGGAGACACCAGAGATATGTGTGTACAGAAGAAAGGCCATGTGAGCAAGAAGGCATCCATCTGCAAGCCAAGGAGAGAGCCTTCACCAGAAACCAGCCCTGTGGGCATCTTGATCTTGGACTTCCAGAACAGTGAGAAAATAGCTGTCTGTTGTTTAAGCCGCCCAGTCTGTAATATTCCGCTATGGCAGCCTGAGTAGACTGAGACACTCAGTGTGTCATCTTGTTTAACAGCGTTCAACAGACTGAGTGCCAAGAGGCTCACAACCTAGTGGGCACCAGAAGACATAAACGGTGTCAATGTCCATAAACAGTGTAAATGTGTCCAGGGGCCAGTCAGCCCAAGAAGGGGCGTGATCATCAATGCTGGGTGAGCGGGCCGACAGAGGAAGCAGTTGTCTCGAGCTTTGTTTTGAAAGCACGTGTGAGGAGGGTGCAGGAGGAGAGCAGGGAAGAACCTGGAGATGAAGGTGAGCCAAAGCCAAGTGGGCCAGGAGGATTCCAGAGAGTTCTACAGGCGGATGAGTAGAGAGAGCAGATTGAAGAAGGTGGGAGCTAGCTTACAGCAGGACTCATATTCTGGTGAGTAGTTTGGACTGGATTCCCTGTGGTATAGACCAGTGTCACAACAAACTCAAATGCCTCCTGCTGCTGGTTGGGTATTGTGGATGTGTGAGGTGACCAAGGATAAGGCAGGAGCGGGGCTGGCACCTGGTGGCTCCAGAGTGGCACTGTCCAGAACTCTCTGCAGCGACAGGGTGTTATGTGCTGTTCAGTGTGGTAGCCACTAGCCACTTGTGGCTACTGAACACTTGAAATATGGCTAGTGGGACCAGGGAACTGATTGTTCAATTTAATTTACTTTTAATTCATTAAAATTTAACCATGTATGGCTAATGGTTACTCTGTGGACAACACGGCAAAATGTATGCTTTGCTTAAAGGTATCCTATTAAAAAGAAAAACCATCAAAATATAACTTATATTGTTTTTTACCCCTGCTCTTGCCAAAGAGGAGAAAATGGGCAAAATGAAAATACGATTTGTGTGCACATTTAAGAACTCAGGAAATCTTAAAAACAAGTGGCCAATTTTTTTTTTTTTTTTTAAAGAGCTATGGGGGTGGTTGTTCCTGGGTGCTTTATTTTAAGCAGATCGTCCTTAATAGATGATGAGGCCAGTATTTTTTTTTAAGACATTAAGCAACAATTAAAATATTCCTGGCTGGGTGCAGTGCCTTATGCCTGTAATCCTAGCACTTTGAGGGGCCGAAGAGGGAGGATCACTTGAGGCCAGGAATTTGAGACCAGCCTGGGCAACACAGCGAGACCCCATCTCTACAAAAAACAAAAAAATTAGCTGAGTGTGGTGGCACGCTCCTGTAGTCCCAGCTACTCAGCAGGCTGTGGCAGGAGGATCGCTTGAGCCCAGCAGTTCAAGGTTGCAGTGAGCTATGATGAGACCACTGCACACCAGCCTGGGTGACAGCAAGACTTAGTCTCTTAAAAAAAAACAAAAACAAAATTCCTGTGTGAGCTCTCTGTCTCTGTCTTTCTCTTTGATTTACAAAGATTATTCTACATTATGTGAAAAGGAGATTGCAGGAGGAGTCAGAAATTGGGGCACAGAAAAGTTGGCTTAAAGGACCCATTACAGTCATCCAGGGCAAGAGACTATGTTGGCTTGGACATGGCTGAGCCAGCAGCATGGAGAGGATCATCAACGTGGAGCCAGCAGGCTTTGTGTGAAGTGCATGTTGAAGGAGAGTCTAGGGTGTCCCCAGGGTTTCTGGAATGAGTAACGAGGAGATGGTGGTGCTGCCCACAAAGACGGGGCGCACAGAGTGTGGGGCAGCTCTGGGAGATCTGACTGGTGGTGTCCAGGTGACACATTTGGATATGTGGGTCTGGTACTTTCTAGAAAGGGCTAGACTAGAGGCAGAAATTTGGAACAGACTTGGCACATAAGTATTTATAGTAATTGGGGTGAATGTGATTGCCCTCTAGGGAGAGGGCCTACGACAAAACCCTGAGAAACCCAAACCCATAAGGAAAGGGCAGAGAAGGAGGCTACAGGGACTGGAGGAGGTGCCCACCTCAGGCAGAGCAGCAGTGTGGGCATCTGCACCAGGCAGGAGAAGGTTCCAAGAAAAAGAAGCATTTGTGGAGGATTTTCCAGGTTGATATTCATGACCTACCATCAGGTAAAGATGACTGCCCTTCCCCAAATCTTGTTGAAATGGTCAAAGAAGTTTTAAAGATTGAAAGGAAATTTGTAGCAGTCTAGATTCTGGGAAGTTAGAATGGTGGGAACTGTCTGACGAGGGGAGACAGGAATGGGGCAGTGAGAAGCAGAGAGACGGTGCCTCCTTTGGACGGGAGGTGGTGGTGAGGAAAGGATGTAGTTTTCACTGGTTTTCCAGAGTCTGCCTGCTGGCTCCACGTCGGTGATCCTCTCCATGCTGCTGGCTCAGCCATGTCCAGGCCAACGTAGTCTCTTGCCCTGGACGACTGTAATGGGTCCTTTAAGCCAACTTTTCTGCGCCCCAATTCCTGACTCCTCCAATCTCCTTTTCACATACTGCAGAATAAACTTTGTAAATCACAGAGAAAGACAGACACAGAGACAGCTCACACAGGAATTTTATTTTTTTTTAAGAGACAGGCTCTTGCTGTTGCCCAGGCTGGAGTGCAGTAGTGTCATCACAGCTCACTGGAACCTTAAACTGCTGGGCTCAAGAGATCCTCCTGCTCATCTTCCCTTAGAAGGCACGCCCACTTGTCTGGGGAAGGGGTCATTCAGAGAGCAGGCCCCACCTCTGCCTCAACCAGAGCTGCTTTTCTGCTATATACCTCCAGAGAGTTCATTTGAATGGAAGGTGTGCAGCTGAAAAATTGGAAAAACACTGTAGTGGATGATATCTAAGTTCTCCTTCCAGCTGCAAGATTAATTTAAGTTCTAATCATGAGAGGCCACTAAGAATTATACCACAGTATGGCTTTAGCTCACCAAGTGATGTTTAAAAGCATTCTTCTACTTAAATGTCTGCTATTCTAAAAGGTTTATTATCTATTTATACATTTATGTTATATAAACTTGTTAGCCAAGAGCCATATTTTTCTGAAAGAGTCTTGTTACCATTCACTGTGATATCTTTATCTACCAGTATGTCCTGATGCATGTTCAGCTCTTACTTCAGTTAAGTGGGATGACTTACATCAGCTCGTGAGTACTGTAGAGTACGCAGGCACTCACGCTGAGCAGGTAACTGGTCTGTGGAAACCACAAGCTAGCTGACCACAGGCTTCAGTTTGGAAGTCTTTTAAAGGTTAGAAACTTTTAGATGTGCATGACTGCTTGTTTATTTTTTGCTAATTGTGAAATATTTCAAACATGGAAAAAAAACTTGTGAGAATCATGGTACACACAGCCATATACCTGTACCACCACGCAACTTTTCCAAAAATTAAGATTTTGCCACATTAGCTTCAGATCTTTTTATGAAGAACCATTATGGGGAGAGTTGAAACTCCACTCTCTGATTACATTTCCCATTGCCCCAACTCCTGAATTTGCTGTTTTATCAATTTATTGTATTTCCATATATCCTTAAACAATCTGTGTGTTGCTTTGCATGTTTTAAAACTTTATTTAAATGATCTATTTGAATCTTTCGGAAACTTGCTTTTTATCTCAATATTATGTTTTAAAAATCACGATTATGGCCGGGCGAGGTGGCTCACTTCTGTAATCCTAGCACTCTGAGAGGCCAAGGCGAGAGGATTGCTCAAGGTCAAGAGTTCAAAACCAGCCTGAGCAAGAGCGAGACCCCATCTCTACTAAAAAACAGAAAGAAATTAATTGGCCAACTAAAATATAGAAAAAATTAGCCGGGCATGGTGGCGCATGCCTCTAGTCCCAGCTACTCGGGAGGCTGAGGCAGGAGGATCGCCTGAGCCCAGGAGTTTGAGGTTGCTGTGAGCGAGGCGGACGCCACGGCACTCTAGCCAGGGCAACAAGAGTGAGACTCTGTCTCAAAAAAACCCCAAATTTCCAAAAAGGACATTCCCCTGCCCACCTGACCACTGGCCTGAAGCAGGGATGCAGGTTTTAATTCCCAAAAGGAGTG
>CAUYPO010018015.1:0-12470 GCA_963574435.1 Cheirogaleus major | reverse complement strand
AGTCCTTTGGCACCTGGCCTGCGCCCAGCCCTTCGCCAGCCTCCACGAACCCGACCCTGCGGCACCCAGCCAGGCAGGTACACCGATTGTCTTAGTCTGTTTTCCGTTGCTTATAACAGAATGCCTGAAACTGGGCGATTTATAAAGAAAAGGAGTTTATTTCTCACGATTATGGGGGCTGAGCAGTCCACGGATGAGGGGCTGCATCTGGGAGAGCCTTCTGGTGAGGGGGCTGAGCGAACTTGCAGGCCAGCTCAGGTCTCTCTCTGCTTATAAAGCCCCCAGGTCCCCTCCCGTGACAGCCCGTCAACCCAGTAACCCATGGACGGTGAGTCCATTCACAAGGACAGAGCCCCCGCAGCCTCTCAGAGGCCCCCCTCTCAATACCGCCACGCCAGGGACCCAGTCTCAACATGAGTTTCCAGAGGGACATTCAAGCCATGGCACTTTACTATCATTGTACGAATGGGGAACTGACCTCGAGAGATGAACTGTCTTGTGCAAAGTCTCAAGCTCTTTCCGCGGCGGAGCCAGGATGACGCCTGGGTCTGGAGGTTCCAGAGACCAGCCCCTGAGCCATGGTGTCCCGACCCTTCACACGACGTCCGTCAGCCCATACGGCTGAGAAACGCGCAAACCTGACACGAGCTGCCGACCACCCCACCTCGTGACACCCAGGCCCTTGGACCAAACGCCTCTGCTTCCCCGACCCTTCCCCTCCGACCCCCAGCAAGGCCCTGCACCGGCCCCTCCAAGCACGTCCGTCCTCCACGCTGCACCGCCCGGCCCCCGCCCAGCTACCCTCTTCCCTCTCCCGGGATCACCCTCCCCTGTCGCCCCTCTGCCGCCTCACCCCAGCACCCCAAGCTCTTTCTAAAGCAGCTTTATTGAGATATGGTTCACACGCCATAGAATTCACCCTCTTAAAGTGTACTATTAAGTGATTTTTACCAATTCACAAAACTGTTCTTCCATCACCGCTATCGAATTCCGCGTGATGTTTCCATCACCCCCAAAGTAAACCAGACGCATCAGCAACCCCCTCCCTGCCCTCGCCCAGCCCCGGGCCACCGCTCGTCTCTTTTCTGTCTCCGTAGGGTTTGCCTACCCTGATAGTTTGTGGAAATGTAACCACACAACACGTGGTCTCATGTGTGGTTTCGTTCACGTAGCGTGATGTTTTGTGAAAGTTGCGGTCACCAAGGTGAAATCACTCGTCAGACCCCACACGACAGGGCTGAGAAGGCCACAGAAGAGGTGGCTCGTGCTTACTTGTCTGGGGTAAGAGCTGTGTCCAGGGACTTTCTAAACCCTGTCTCTCCTTAACACCTCCGGCTTTGACAAGGTGTGTCACCGGCATCCTCCGGGACGGCAGTAATCCAGAGATGGCCCCGGAGGAGGCCCTGCCAGCGACGGCATCGCCACCAATGCGCTGACCCGACGCTGGCTTTGAGTGTCTGGACCCCTGGACCCTCGGGGCGCTGACGGGAATCTCTTCCTGCTAACAAAAGCTGCTCTGCCCCCTTCCCTAGCGAAGGCCCCAGCGGCTTGCCGTGTCGCACACCCCAGATTATAGCCCTCGCGTCTATTCCTGAATAAGCACAGCATATTTAGAGATAATTTTCTCCAGTTTCTATTTTTTAGGTGCATCCGTGTTGTAGCACTTGCCGGTGCTTCCTTTCCTTTCACGCCTGGGCACTGTTCCACCGCACGGGGCCGCAGCTTGCCCGTCCATCCGTCAGTTGAGGAACCTGGGCTGTGTCCACCTTTTGGCTCCTGTGACTAACGCTACTGTGAATATTCCTGTACACGTTTGCATGGACGTCTGTCCCGCTCTACTTTGACTATTGAGAAAGCATGAATCAGAACTCAGTTCTGCCCTTGTTCAACCCCCCGTGGTGTCCTTAGAAAGGTCCTAGGATGACGTCTTTCTCCATGTCACGGCCCACCTGATCTGGCCCAGGAGCCCTCCCCAGACCTCCAGCACCCCCTCCTCCCACAGGGAGCTCTCCCCACCCCAGCCTTTGCTCGCTCCCCCGTCTTCACACCCTTTCAGTGTCGGCTCCACTATCACAGCCTCAGACCCCTGAGCGCCTGGGCCACCGAGACTTCCAAATGCTCCTCCGTCCTCCACCTCTCTCAGCACAGTCTGAGATGAGCTCACTCTGCTTCCTGCTTCTCTCCTCCCTCTCCCAGACCTGGGCTGCCTGAGGACGGGGACCTGCTCTTATTTGCCCCGATAGCCCCGGTTCCCCAGGCAGCACCCGTTCCCAGGAGGAGCTCAAGAAACACACGATGAACGAGGAACGAGAGGCAGTGGCCAGGGTTTCATTTCATAACGCTCTGACCTTTACAAAACCCTGCTGCTCCTCTGAGGTTGTGCCTGGTGTGTTTGTGGGGTTCCACGTGTTTGGCTGCTTGGTAGATTTTTTTTTTTTTTTTTTGAGACAGAGTCTCACTCTGTTGCCCGGGCCAGAGTGAGTGCCGTGGCGTCAGCCTAGCTCACAGCAACCTCAAACTCCTGGGCTCAAGCGATCCTCCTGCCTCAGCCTCCCGAGTAGCTAGGACTACAGGCATGCGCCACCATGCCCGGCTAATTTTTTCTATATATTTTTAGTTTTCCAATTAATTTCTTTCTATTTTTAGTAGAGACGGGTCTCACTCTTGGTCAGGCTGGTCTCCAACTCCTGACCTCGAGCGATCCACCCACCTCGGCCTCCCAGAGTGCTAGGATGACAGGCGTGAGCCACTGCGCCCGACCAGGTTGGTGGATATTGATATTTAGTTTTTATCCTGTATCATCAGAGACATCTGCCCTTTCACAGAGGAAGACAAGTTCCCCTTCCTTAGGGCTGTAAGACGGTGACACTACAGGCTATGTGCGCTTATGCTCCTTTAAACATAAGATGAGAAAGGACACCCCGTGCTGGCTTTCGGACATAGAACAACTCTGGGCTAGGTGCGGTGGCTCATGCCTTTAACCCCAGCACTTTGGGAGGCCGAGGCAGGAGGATAGCTTGAGGCCAGGAGTTTGAGACCAGCCTGAGCAACATAGTAAGACCCCGTGTCTACTAAAACTAGAAAAATTAGTCAGTCGGGCATCACAGCTTGTGCCTGTAGCCTCAGCTACTCGGGAGGCTGAGGCAGGAGGATCGCTTGAGCCCAGGAGTCTGAGGTTGCAGTGAGCTAGGCTGATGCCACTGCACTCCAGCCCGGGCAACAGAGGGAGACCCTGTCTCAAAAAAATAAATAAATAAAAGCCTCTAATGAGCAGAAGCTTCAGAGGCACCAGTCGACCTTTGGGTTCTGCCAGGAGGTTGCTCCCACCCGGGGAGAGCGTGCCCCACTGAGCCGGCCCAGGCCCTCTCGCTGCTGGGACGCCGGCTCCTGCCAGCTCTCAGGGAGGTTCAGCTCCTGATCCATGGTGGCGGCATCTACCTCCTGAAGCCCCAGCTGACACCCCCGGCAGGATTCCTGTCACGGGGTGGAACATCATTTCAATGATGGGGCGAGTCTTTACTTCAGTGTGAAAACCTACCCTACTGGGTGTCTGCTCTCCGCTGGGCACCCTCGGCACCTGTGGTCCGCAGCAGGTGGCCTGGCCTCCACGCAGGGGGGCTCTGTGCTCCAGCAGGCTGGCCCGGCACAGCACACAGGGGTTGGCAGTTCTGAGAGGGGACGGGTTCCATCCTCTGGAGGCTGCGGCTCAGAACCGGCACCGCAGTCGTCTGCGCCCCACTGCTGCCTAAAGCAATGCTCCTCGGTGTGCCATGTGCGAGGACAGGGGAACTAGAAACCGTACATTTTTTTGCAGAGACAGGGTCTTGCTGTGTTGCCCTGTCTGGACTCAAATTTCTGGGCTTAAGTGATCCTCCTGCCTCAGCCTCCCAAGTAGCTGGGACCGCAGGTGCAAGTCACCACACCCGGCTCTAACGTCTTATTTCTAAGGGGCGTTGAAACAGTGAAGAGAAAATTGAGGCCAATTTTGCAAACAAAACATTCAAACACACCGTTCAGAGCTGAATAAACAAATAAGAGCAAATACTATATATTGCATAAACCCATCAGGGGTCCGGGGCAGGACCCCCAAAACCAGACACATTAATATTTCCACAGCCAAACTCATCACACTAAATGGTACACTTAGTACTACAGCTTGCTTCCAGCTGACGTATATAGTAATGAAGCAGTTCATGAAACAGCAAGACAGCTACATACAACAGATTTTCTACTAATAGTAATTCTTACTCTCAAGGAAAACATGTTTAGTCGAGCATCAAACATATACAGTTTTAAGTGAAGCTAAATGCCTGTGTAAAAGAAAGTAAAATTTCAGAACCCTCTAAATTTATTATGCCAAGAGATAAATTAAGCCCTGGAGACTGAGTCGGGTAACATGGTTGCAATTCTGCTTCTTAGACTATAGATTAACTCTCTTCCTCGCTGTTCTTGTTCTGTAAGTGACTAGCAGAGACCAGAGACCAGAGACCTACCTCCCCGCTCCAATCACTGATCGTTTTTATAAATTAACCACCCTCTTTATTGTACTGTAACTAACTCGGACCAGATGGCACTAAAAGACCCCGTGACCGTTACATCTGCAGTGTGGAACAATAAATACACCTCTCCCGAAAGAAAACGACCACCTTGACTGATCAGATCATTGTAACTATGCGTTAAGCCTTCTACAGAAATGCTGAAGTTCTGTTAAGCTTCCTTTAGCTTTGTCTGTATAAATGATCCCAAATGTCTACGCTTTAGAACACCGACTTCCATTCTGTGTAATCCGAGCTGCCCAGGTGGCCATCCTTAAATGTTGCACGTGAATAAATTCTCTTTAAACAAGATTCTGTCCCCTTTGATTGCGTTAGGTTGACATCTGTACGTATGCATGCAGTGAATCAGGTCTACACCTGGCTGCGTGGGGGTCCTGCCCGGGGCACCGCAGTGCTGCATCGCTGTGGCCATGGGCCAGGGGGGTTCCTAAGTCCTGAGGCAGCACCGTGCTGCAGCGCTTCTCGGCACACCTTCCCAATCTCCAGGGCCATGACCAAGCCGCCATTCTAACTCCAGGGTCCCCTGCTCACTGATAAACATCCTCAACACCACAATTAGCAGGTCACACGCTGCTGCCAGATGGTCGGGGGGGCTCCCCAGTGTCCACCATGTCTCCATCACCTTCCCCTCCTTTGTTCTCATTTGTATTTAGCTCATTCCAGCAATTTCTCCATGATGCAAGGAACGACAGTGGCCTCACATCAATTTTTGGCATTCCTTCTCTGACTTCTACCTGGCTGCTAAAGTTTTGGGGTAAATAAAGAGGTTTGCCATTACCTGCGGCTATGGGGTAAGCGCCATCTCCGGGTTCAGGCTCCAGAAGGGTTTTAGGTTGACCAAGCGTGTGTTAGTGGAGCTCTGCACGCTGTCTGAGCCTGTACGACTGTGTAAATGGCATCGTGTGACTGAACGTAGCCAAGCAGCCCTGGTTTCTGTTAATGGCAGGATCCCCCTCCCAAAAAAGCATTTATATTCACTCTTCATGGAGCGCAAAACTACTTTCACAAACTGGTGAAAAGTAAATGTCAGAAACATTCCATCTCAAAAGACATTCAGGGTGGGAATGCGTGGAACGGCTGTGCAGAAATAACAAAATGTTCCTTTTCTCTCGGGCCAGCTCATCTGCAGTGAATTCATGGCACCGACACAAAAGCATTATTCCGCCAGGCAGAAAGCATTGCTCAGGTTCCCAGTACGTGCCATTTGCATACTGGCACACGCCACCCACACCTGTAGCTCTCTCCAGCCACAGCCGGCCTCGGCCTGCGCATCACGGCCGGACACCTGTTGCGACTCCTCGACCATCCTGCCTCCCAGGAAAGGGGCACGGGACGGGGCTGTCTCACTGGTGCCATAAACTTGTCCAGACCAACGTTTCCATCAGACACAAATCCGTGTAATCTTCAGCTGTTTCCTGATGGGAACTTCTTCCCCCACAGTTACTCAGATGGTTTTACACCATGACGCTTCTTGAATATTCATGCTCACCTTTAAAGTTCAGTCCTTCCTGCTGTATTCCGGCTTGTCTCACCAGCAAAACCTCTCCTTGGCATATGGTGGCTTTTCCATTGCCAGCTTCACTCAATCCACTCCTGGGCAAGATCTACCTCCGACCCCTGCCCCCATCCCCCACCCCACCCCCGTCCGGTGTTTTCCGTTTCTTGACGGTTCCGGGTCTTCACCATCACTGTAAACCCTCCACCGCTTGTCCTTCCATTTTCCATGTCATTGGACTTCCCGACCTCACCCACACTTCCTGCACTGCTGACAAAGACAGCCTTTCTGTGTCCTTCCCACAGTGGCAAGGGAGCGTGTGCGGCTCTTTTCTCATGTACTCATAGTGCACTTAAAGCCAAGGTCACAAAAGGACACATGCATTTTAAAAATTAAAACACGTGCAACATCAGTGACCAGCACAGGCAGAGGGAGGGTTGGTCAGCTTTTGCAGCAAATTGAATTGTGGCACTGAATTTATAGAAAGAAAAACTTTCCATTTTCAGAGCTTTTTGCATTGTGGAATTATAGATAAGGTACTGGGGATCTGTTCTACCAGGGAATCAGAATGAAGGGATGGAACTAGAGGACTCCATGTGCCCAGGGGCTAGGAGGAAAGAGACGGCAACATCCCATCAGAGCACTGGCCCACCATGTCAGTAGCCGCTGCTTCAAGAGCAACTGTGAGTGCCGAGCGTCACCCACTCTTCAGGGCAGGTGTGGTTGATCCTATTAGCAACTGGAAACCCTGAGAACTTCATAACCAAGGTCACAGGGCAGGAAGGGGCAAAGCAGGGTGTCAAATCCAAGTCTGCTCCCCCCTTACAGGTAGGAAAGGAAGCTGTGACAGCCCAAAATGAGCTGCTCACCTGGCAGGGAGATGACTCCCAAGGTCATCTCAAGGTCAAATTGGAGTGTTGGGAAGGAGGGAGGCGGTGCGGGCCCTGGAAGCAGCACGCTGTGCATGGTGGGGGGGGGGGGCTCTGCAGGGCTGGGAGCTGGAAAGGCCTCTCGGGCACGGGGGATTGGGAGCCACGGAGCTCTCCCAGCACGAAGGAACAGGATCAGATCTGCACTGTCCACACTGAGAGAAGCCAAGAAGTCAGCATGGATGTGAGAGTCAGGAAACCAAGGGTGACCCAGGCTAGGGCTTATGGTACGGATGACTGGCATGCACCAAACACTGGACAGGATAAGGCCAGGAGGTAGAGGAGGAGAAAATGAAACCAGCAGGAAACATGTTGAACTCCAGGTGTCTGGCAGACTTCTAAGTGGAAATCTGTCCTCCCAGTTTGTTTCTGTGCACCTGCCACAGTATCTGACATATCAGGTGGAAGGATGGATGGATGGATGGATGAATGGGTAGGTGGATGAAAGGACAGACAGGCAGATGGATGGACGGATGGACAGATGGACAGATGGATGCATAGACAGATGGAGAGATGGATGAACATGTGGGTGGATGGCTGGGAAGATGAAAGGACAGATGGACAGATGAATGGATGGATGGATGATGAACAAATGGGTGGACTGATGAATGCATGGACACGCGGGTGGAAGGACAAATAAGGTGGATAGATGAAGAGAAATGAATGTACAAATGGGTGGAGGCTGGATATATGGATGCATGTATGGATGGATGCATGGATGGATGGTTGGGTGGGTGGAAGGTTAGGTGGGCGGGTGGATGGATGGGTGGATAGGAGGATGGTACTGGTGGCCCTGGTCTGATCATCTACCCTGGTTCTAGTAACCACATTAATTCCTTGAGAATTTTTTTTTTTTTTTTTTGAGACAGAGTCTCTTACCTGGGCTAGAGCACAGTGGTGTCAGCCTAGCTCACAGCAACCTCAAACTCCTAGGCTCCAGTGATCTCCTGCTTCAGCCTCCCAAGTAGCTGGGACTACAGGCACTACCACCATGCCCGGGTAATTTTTTCTATTTTAGTAGAGACAGGGTCTGGCTCTTGCTCAGGTTGGTCTCAAACTCCTGACCTCAGGCGATCCTCCTGCCTTGGCCTCCCAGAGTGCTAGGATTACAGGCGTGAGCCACCGCGCCCGGCCTTAAAGCCAATTTTAATAAAACCTTACAAACAAATCATCCCATCTCAGTCAGCTGTGACCATATAAAATAAGGTTTCCAGAAGCCTTTTATGACCTCTTACAAATTTCCATTAAAGAGCTCCAAGAAAACCATGCTGTTCTGACGCAGGGCCTGACTCTGGTCTTGCGTCAGTGTGCTTTTGATATTAATGCTCAATTCTTAGAAAAAAAGTTATAAATAATTCCCTTCTAATTTTAGCTAACCTGATCACACACAAAACGGCTTTCATGAGATTAATCTTCCAGAAACCTTCTACAACTTGCTCAAACACAGTGATCCTGTTGCACTTACAGTGTGACTCAGCTCTGTCCCGGGACATACCAGGAGGACTCTGGAGCATGTCTGTGACGTTCCCTTCGAGGGAGGACGGTGCCTCTGCAACAGGACACCGATCTCTGTGGACGGGCTCCCTCGTTGTCTGTTGTGTCTCTCCAGTGAGGCTGGGAATGGCAAGGCTATTACTGTAAACAGCAGCCCAAACCACCAGCCCAGGAGGTGCTCTGTTTTGAGACATGCATGCACAGCATTAGATTTTGCTTAGCACTTCAAACAACCAATTCAGGTTCTTGACCTTTTCTGTTATTTTCCTAGTCTCTGTTTCATTTATTTCCACTCTAATCATTGTCATTTACTTCCTTCTGCTAACTTTGTGCTTTGTTTATTCCTTTTCCAATTTCTTGAGATATAAAGTTAGATTGTTTGCCCACTCCTACTGCTCCGCTTGACCAGCCTTAAAAAAAAAAAAAGTTAGATGTTTGAGACCTTTCTTTTTTTTCCACATAGGTTTTTTTTATTATTATTATTTTTTACCTTTTTTTTAATTTTTCATTTTTACTTATTTCGGTTTTGTTTATTGTTGGGTTTTTAAATTATTTTTTTTAAGGCCTGCAACAAGCAGATTCACATAGGTTTTTAATGCTATAAACTTTTCTCTTGCAACTGCAAAAAAAAACCTACAACTTGCTCAAACTTTCCGTTTTATCCTATACTTCCTTTCATAGGGGCACTCTGCCTGAAGACAAAGCTTACTTTCCTTCCCACCCATGATAAGCTGGGAAGGAAAGTAAGTTTCTGTTATCATTTGGCCCACACAAAATTCTCTCTCATGCAACAGAAAAAAATTACTCTCTCTTTTCGCTTTACTTACCAAAAACACATCTTACTTACTTTACCGCTCTTTATATAGAATTCTGTTATATCTAGTAGTTTTCATGACATATATTAAATACAATTGTAACTCTTAGTAACCTTAATTTCCAGTGAAAATCCTAGGAAGTAATTTTGAACTGTTTTATACCAGTATTTATAGATGAAATCCATTTCACAATTTTTAAAGAGATGGTTCCTCAAATTTGTGTTTATTAATAGATCTAAATATATTTAACTTTTCTATACATATGACTCAGATGTTTTATGATTACCTACTATTTAACATACATGACTTTATAATAAAGTTAATGAAAAAGATTTTTGAACTATGAAAAATCCATTTATAAACTTTCATCCCACTTACATTCATTTAATTTATTCATTGTTTTCTTTGAGACAGTTTCACTCTGTTGCCCAGGCTAGAGTGCTGTGGCATCAGCCTAGCTCACAGCAACCTCAAACTCCTGGGCTCAAGCGATCCTCCTGCCTCAGCCTCCCGAGTAGCTGGGACTACAGGCAAGTGACACCATGCCCAGCTAATTTTTTCCATATATTTTTAGTTGTCCCACTAATTTCTTTCTATTTTTAGTAGAGACGGGGTCTCACTCTTGCTCAGGCTGGCCTTGAACTCCTGACCTCGAGCGATCCTCCCGCCTGGCCTCCCAGAGTGCTAAGATTATAGGCGTGAGCCACTGCGCCCGGCCTAATTTATTCATTCTTAACAATTATGCTTGACTATTTCATTAAAATAAGCTAGCCATCATCTCAAGTTATTTCTTTATTATTTTTGCCTGCAAATGTCAAGCAATTGTCACTTAAGCAAAAACCCTAAAGTTAAATACATTGATATTTGGCTGATTAGAAGACTCAATTGTTTTAATTAAACCAACAAGATTAAATCAGCCTTATTTACCAAAGCTTTACCCCAGTCATGTGAACTAAAAGGCATTTGAGTTAGTTCCTATTTTTCTGATAAAACATTTTATTTAAGTGCTTACTTTTTTTTCTTTTTGAGACAGTCTTGCTCTGTCGCCCTGGGTAGAGTGCAGTGGTGTCATCCTAGCTCACTGCAGCCTCACACTCCTGGGCTCAAGCGATCCTCCTGCCTCAGCCTCCTGAGTAGCTGGGACTAAAGGGCAGGCCACAACACCTGGCTAATTTTTGAATGTTTTGTAGAAATGGGGCCTCACTATGTTCCCAGGCTGGTCTCAAACTCCTAGCCTCAAGTGATCCTCCTGCCTCAGCCTCCCAAAGTGCTGGGATTACAGGCTTGAGCCACCATGCCCGGCCAAGTGTTTACTTTTTCTGTAAGTCAATTAATTAGAGTTCTTTCCTATATTTCGGTAGTCAAATACCACATACACATAACACACATAAACATATAGACATACAGACACACAGACAGAAGCAGATTTTATAGCTTTGTAAGGTTCTTCATTCGCTGGTTTTCAAGTAGCTTTTCTCCCCCCTCTTTAGATGATCAAGCCCTAAACAACTATTAGCTAGGCAACCCTAAATTTGTACTTCCAAAGACATGACTCGTAGGTGAAAGTTTATAGCCCAAAGGCATAGAACTCAGATCTAAACACCATTATTTGCTAGCATGGCTAAAGGTCAGTCAAGATCAGATTGCCAGGAAAAGTATTAATATCTTAAACAAAGGTAAGGTTTGCAGAGGATTTTGGTACTTTGAGATGGGACTCTGCCAACTTCCTCATTTGCTGGCAAATTAATAAACTCTTCTTTCTTTCTCCTCAAAAAAAAAAAAAAAAAAGAAAGGTTTGTTATGTAAACTTTAAGCCAGTGTCTGCCCCATCATAAAGTTTCTAGTGGTTTGGGTATAGCAAGGGAGATGCCCCTATAAATGGATATTTCCTTTATAGGTGTAAATTTATTGTACGAAAAGTTTCAAAATAGCAGCTAAATGCTGGAAAGCTGTGTGGTTGGAGACCAACCTAGTTAGATAGGTGATCCCTTCCACTTAGCTGGTTTCTGGGTTAGATTAGTGATATTAGGGTAGAGCCCTTTAATGAATGAGACAAAGAAAACATTCTCTGTGTTTGGACTCAGCTCGGATAGCTTTGAAAAAGACGTAAGAGTACTTTAATCTGAGGGCCTCTCTTTTTTTGTTTTTTTTTTTAGACAGAGTCTCACTCTGTTGCCCAGGCTAGAGTGCCGTGGCGTCAGCCTAGCTCACAGCAACCTCAAACTCCTGGGCTCAAAGCAATCCTTCTGCCTCAGCCTCCCGAGTAGCTGGGACTACAGGCATGTGCCACCATGCCCGGCTAATTTTTTCTGTATATATTTTTAGTTGGCCAGTTAATTTCTTCCTATTTATAGTACAGATGGAGTCTCACTCTTGCTCAGGCTAGTCTGGAACTCCTGACCTTGAGTGATCCGCCCACCTCGGCCTCCCAGAGTGCTAAGATTACAGGCGTGAGCCGCTGCGCCTGGCCATGAGGGCCTCTCTTTTATAAACAGCTTTTTCTTTGTAAACCAAAGGTTTCAAGTGACTCACCAAAACCAATGAGCCTTAACCAGGAATGAACTAGGCACTTGCAAAAATATTCAACGTCATGCTCATAAGACCCAGAACCGCCCCCAAAGAGAGTGAAGCCCTACAAATGGAGTGTGATCCACACTTCCATGTGGCCATATTCTCTGGATCTCAGCTTCTCAGCTGACCTCCGTATAAAGGCTCGAAAGTCCCTTAGCTCCACAGATGGACAAAGAGGAAACCAAAAGCTGTCCACGACAAGAAATGGGTCAATAATAAATGGGTACCCCTGTGAACTAAAATAAAATCTTAAGCACCCCTAGCCAACTGAATGGACCCCTTCTTGGCCACAGGGACCCTCTCCCCACCAAAAAAACAAACAAACAAACAAACAAACCTTAAAGCCTAGTTGCTGGGGCCGGGTGTGGTGGCTCACGCCTGTAATCCTAGTACTCTGGGAGGCTGAAGTGGGCGGATCGCTCAAGGTCAGGAGTTCGAAACCAGCCTGAGCAAGAGTGAGACCCCATTGCTACTAAAAATAGAAAGAAATTAATTGGCCAACTAAAAATATATAGAAAAAATTAGCCAGGCATGGTGGCGCGTGCTTGTAGTCCCAGCTACTTGGGAGGCTGAGGCAGAAGGATTGCTTGAGCCCAGGAATTTGAGGTTG
>CAUYPO010018013.1:0-10149 GCA_963574435.1 Cheirogaleus major | reverse complement strand
AAATAAGACAGGGTCTTATATTTATTTTTCTTCAAGACGACACCCTAGGGCTTATTTTCAGGGGATGTGTTATTTTTTTTAAGTACGGTACAACAATCTACATTTATTCAAATATAGTTAAGTCATCTTCTTCTGGAACATTATCATAACTCTCCAAACCCTGAATTCCATCCTGAATTTCTTGCGACTCTATTTCCTTTAGAACCATTGGCCCCAATCTCTCATGTCAAGCAACAGAGCTCTCATGGGGCAGATGAGAAGGGTTGCTCGACTTCTTTACCGTTCTGCGACTAAATGCATGGGTTGTGCAGATACGCTTCGTAGCCACACCCATCACTAGGTCTTATTTTCAGGGTAGGGCTTATATTGGGCAAATGCTTAGAAATCCTGCTAGGGCTTATTTTATGGGTAGGTCTTATTTTCGGGGAAACACGGTACTAGGGACTACAGGTCTACCTCTCAGATTGAATTTAATCCCAAACATTCTCATTTCCTCTGAGATAGAGTAAAGGTGTTAATAAGAATCTCTTACTTTTTCAGTTCATTATGGTTTGGGGCATGAAATGCCACTCTTACCGAAGCTCTGCAGCTTTCTGAGCACACTCCAATGATCTTCTCTGTTCATTTTCATCTTTAGACCACATTTTCTCAGGAGACCTGGGTGGTTCTTCCACTTGCATAGTATTGCTGGCCATAATGTGGGCACTGTTTGGCATGCACAGACCAATGAGTTTAGTCATACTTATGACTTTGCTTAAAGAAATTATACTGCTAGAATTAGGAACATCAAACACAAAAAGGAGAATTAGAAACTGCTATTACAGGGGTTTAGAATTGGGCTCTCACATATACTGTATAAAAAGAAGTTAAAGGAGTCAGTAATCTTGATATATGTGGAGGATAATCATACAAAATATAGCTTTCAAATGTCAAACAGAAACGTAAATGAATTATGACCTAAGAGACAAAAATATAAAGGGTAAGAGACAGAATACCATAAATTGAGTAAAAGGGCTTTATATTCCTTTCCTCAGAGGACAGAGAGATGATGCAATGAAGTTGGAATTTGACCTAGGGTTAACTTTCATCTTCTGATTATGCTGAAAAGACTCTAAATCACCAAAATTCACTTGTTCCCTAAATGATGTATTTCTAATTAAAGAGTCAGGAGTCACAGCATAGGATAAATGAAAAGAACTCACAGTTCGTTGGGTTCACTGGATATTTCACCCCTGGTTTTTTCATTTGTCACATGCTCCTTGAATGTGGGAGGGGCTGTGTAGCTCAGCCTGCCCCTTGACCCTGAAAGTTTAGGAAGAAGATGCAGACTCTGGCAATAGTACCCTCCAAAACACTGAGTGCTGAAACTGGAACATCAAGTGCTGGATGTAAGGAGCCTTGAGACCTGGGCAAATCCTTATACGATAACAGGTCCTAGAGGAGAGGTTCTCTTTATTCTTGCACAGAATTGCCACTACAGATTTCATAAATGCAACAGGACTACAGACTCTCAACTGGGTATAAATGGGAATAAGAAAGAAAGGTGCAAGCTTGTCTGGCAGGGATTTTGTGTCTAACACTAACACTTCTTTATCTCTAGCGCCTGGTATATAATTATGGTGCCCTTTAAACTGTTCAATAGAACTAAAATTTATTTATTTATTTTGTTTGTTTGTTTGTTTGTTTTTTTTCTTTTGTTTTTTTTAGACAGAGTCTCACTCTGTTGCCCGGGGTAGAGTGCTGTGGCATCAGCTTAGCTCACAGCAACCTCAAACTCCTGGGCTCAAGCGATCCTCCTGCCTCAGCCTCCCAAGTAGCTGGGACTACAGGCATGTGCCACCATGCCCAGCTAATTTTTTTAGTTGGCCAATTAATTTCTTTCTATTTTTAGTAGAGACAGGGTCTCCTTCTTGCTCAGGCTGGCTTCAAACTCCTGACCTTGAGTGATCCGCCCGCCTCGGCCTCCCAGAGTGCTAGGATTACAGGCGTGAGCCACCACGCTCGGCCTGGAACTAAAATTTAGACATTGAATTTCTCTACTTTTAGCTGTTTTTGCAAACTTTTGGTTGTCTGGAGTAGGGGAATTGAAAGTATAGGACCATACTAAACAAAGTAAGTATTTATTAATAAAATTAGAGTATTTATAAAATGCTGTGTGTAGATTTTCTTCACCTAGGCTTCTCATCCCTGATCTACTCCGGACAGTCAACATTGGGTTTCATAGCAGGCAGAGAAAGACTGAACTCAAACTGAACCACAGAGCCATTCCTGAGTAAAACAGGAAGAGGAGAAATCGCAACTGATGCTAATCATTTACAGCCTGACTTCTGGGCCTAGACTTTAGGAATGGGCTTTGGGGAATCTCTGAACCCATGGAAATCATTTGCAAAGTTTGTCTATGTGTGTGTACATTTTTCTTGGGAGAAGGGCCTTAGCTTTGATCATGGTTTCAAATGAGTCCGCTTCCCCAAAAGGCTAAGAATCCCAGCTTTAGAGGCACAGCTGGTATGAAATCCTGCTCTCTGACCACATAGCCCAGATGTGCAGCGGAAGGACCCCTCATAGGATCACTTCCCTCACACCTGAGCAATGTTATTTCTGGCTCTTCTAGATACTCTGCAGAACCAACCAGCAAAGTTCCCGTTTCCTGTTGTCTGATTCTCCCCTCAGCAGTACTCCATGGTGAACTGAGAATTTCAAACCTAACATTCCACTCAGGAAAAAAAGATTTTAGGGAGGCACAAAAGGAGAGAGTGAGAACAAAAGAACAAAATGGAGTGATAGGCGGAATAAAGCAGTGCGGAAAACGTGGCTGGCACACCAATGCTCCCCAGTGTTTCCGTCTTGACGGGAACATGGCCCTAAGCCTCACCCTTCTTGGGTTTCTCAGACACCGGCGCACCAGCGGTGTGGAGCGGTCTGTGTCCCACGTGGACGTGAGGCGGGGGGCGGCGGGGAGCAGAAGAGCCGACGCGCTGGAACTGCCCTTGCAGCCGGTGCATCAGGGGGCGCAGGTGCATGGGGGGGCGCTGCCGTCTCCCGGCGTCCCGCCGCCGCCTCGCGGGCTCCCAGAGCTGCGCCGCCGCCGCCTCTGCCCGCAGGTCCCGGCCCGCGGCGTTCAACCGGAGCAGGGTCGTCCTCAGTCTACGGCAAAACAGACCCCGTGGCATCGCCTTCTGTGGCAGTTTATTTGGGACAAATAATCATGAATTGATCTGTGATATGAATTGATCTACCATGGTCCATTATTAACACTTAAAAAATTAATTTTCCGTCCCCAGTACACTGTAACTCTTTGAGGGCAGGGACATCATGGTGCCTTTGTCTATTCTGCTGCAGTGATTACTCACTCATCTTAGTAAAAATTGTTGGGGCACTCCCCCAATATATTTGTGAGTATATTTATTTTTAAATTATGTATATTTATTTCTGTATTAATAAATTTTACTCATTATAAATCACAAACAAAAAAACTAATTTTTAAAGGGATGATAAACATAAGTAGAAATTTTAATATTTACTCTTCCAAAAAGAAAAAGAATAAAAAATATTTACTCTTCCCATCCTACTTATATGTATGCTCCTGTATATGTACCCCAAATTAAAGATGATTCCTTTTAGTTCCTAGTATATACTGAGCCTTGCCTATAGTGAACAGTCAACTGCTATTCGTTATCTTGACCTCAAATCATGTTTCTTATCATTACTATCAGATTCTGTGGTCTCATTGTGCTATGGACTGAATTGTGTCCCTCATCCCCAAATTCATATGTTGAAGCCCTAACCTTCAATGTGGCTGTATCTGGAGATTGGGTCTTTAGGAGATTATTAAATGAGGTCATAAGGGTGGGGATCTAATTGGATATAACTGTGGCCTTATAATAAGAAGGAAGATTCCTTCTCTCCCATCCCCCACCACTGTCATGTGAGGACACAGCAAAAAAAAGGCAGTCTGCAAGCTAGAAAGAGGACCCTCACCAGAATCTGACCATGCTGGCACCCTGGTCTCACTACCAGCCTCCAGAACTGTGAGAAAATAAATGTGTGTTGTTTAGACTACATGGTCTGTGGTATTTTGTTATGGCTGCCTGAGCTAAAACATACTGCTTGCCTATTCTGACATTTACTAGCTTTGCCCTTGGGCATGTCACTTAACCTTTCTGTGCTCAGTTTTCTCATCAATAAATAAAGATAAAAATAGTACCCACCTCGCTAGATTGTTGTGAAGATTAAATAAATTAATATACCTAAAATGCCTAGAACAGTGATGGGGCATTGTAAGTGCTATAGCTGTTAGCTATTATTATTACATATCATTATACCTAGATAAAGAAACGAAGGCATAACATAGCTCAGTAATTTAGCTCAAAACCAGGGGGATAGAATCCAGGTTAGCCATTTAACATCCATAATCTCAAGTACCCTGGTTATCAACCAAGAAGCAAGATTTTTTTGGCTCAGGCAACCTTCTGACCTCACCAAATTCTCAAGTCCTGACAATATAAACAAAAATCACCGACCTGAAGAGTACTGGTCTAGGATGGAAGCCTACAATCCTATAGATTCTAAATGAAGCCTTCAATCACTCCAGGGGGTTACAATGAGAAAGCAAATACAAAACATCCTTTTCCCCAGGCTAATATGAGTGACTGCAACTTCTTTACCAATCAGAGCATCAGCCTTGCTCTAGTCTATCTAAATATAGAATTGTCCTCAATTTCTGACAGCACCAAATCTGGAGCAAACTTCTGTTTCCTTGGATCCTCCCCCAAATCACCCAACCAAACATAGCTCAGATATTCTAACAGGTTCTAACACATTTACTGAGTTACCTTTAGTTCCCTATGGTATGTATTTTCTCTAGCTGTAATTAGTAATAAACTCAACTTGTCCAACAGCAGGTATGTGGCTGGTGGTATTTGGCTGGAGAGCACTGACACTATCTTCAAAATGTAACCTAGACTCTGGACTTTCAGACTCCCATTCTTCTCATCTATATATCTCCCCATTACTCCATCTCAGATTTCCTTCCAGGGCCCCACTCCAGAGATCCCCCTTTGAAAGCTAATAACCTAAGGTCACTGTATATAGTATATTTTGCAGTTAACAGCTTTTAGCTTTGCTACTCTCTAGGTATGATCTTGCCCAAGCTATTTAATGTGCCTCATTTTCTTCTTAATAATACCTCCTTCATATTATTAAATGAGTTAATAGTATTTGTAATATTAAGGTGATTAATATATATAAAGAACTTACAACATACCTGCATATAATAGCAAAGGATCAATATGATCTTTGGTTTTGTTTTGTAAATAAAGACCCCTTCTTTTATTTGCCCCTGCAGCCTTTGTTCCTCTAAGATTTTGACTATTCCCCTGTCTCCACCCTCTCTTTTGTGACCAGGGCAGGAACCCATCCAGTCTCTTGTTCTGTGAGCTGATATCGTATCACCCAGGTTCTTGATGCTTTGTGGGCTATGGTCACAGTCTATTGATGTGTTTGGCAAGAAAATAGACAAAAACAACTATATTTGACATTTGAATTATTTTTTGGTATAGATATTCTTAGCAAAACTGATTCCTTTTTGTTTAATGTGGTGTAGGCCTGGTGTAGATACAGCTTTTATAAATTTAAGGAGAACTCTAGGTACCTTTTGATCTCATCCTGTTGCTTCCAAGAAAGCTCCTTCACTAACAGGTGCTCTTCATGAAGTCGAAAGAAACTGTCCTCCAATTCCTCCCGGCTCATCCTGCTCAAGGGTGGTGGAGTTTTTATATTCTTACCTAAAGTCCCAGGAAAGAGTAAATGGAGAATATTTTTACATGAAATTTTTTTTTTTTTTTTTTTTTTGAGACAGAGTCTCACTCTGTAGCCCCGGCTAGAGTGCATGGCGTCAGCCTAGCTCACAGCAACCTCAAACTCCTGGGCTCAAGCGATCTTTCTGCCTCAGCCTCCCCAGTAGATGGGACTACAGGCATGCGCCACCATGCCCGGCTAATTTTTTCTATTTTTGGTAGAGACGAGGTCTCGCTCTTGTTCAGGCTGGTCTTGAACTCCTGACCTCACACGATCCGCCCACCTTGGCCTCCCAGAGTGCTAGGATTACAGGCGTGAGCCACCATGCCTGGCCACATATCATTTTTTTTTACCCTTCAGCTCTCTCATCACATCTTGTCCAGAGAGAATCTATCTTGAGTCAAGTGTTAAAGAGAAAATTGAGGAAGTATCTGAAATGACTACTAATGGATCTCTGGAGGCTCTTTTTGTATCATTCCAGCATGAGGTATGACTCAACCTCCTGTCTGGAAAATACATTCTTTTGATAAAAATATCAAATGAAGCCTTTATTCTACTTAATTTTTCTTTTTAGTCTATTCTTCTATTTTTCCTCCTTATTAGATAATTTGGACCTAGACAAAGATTGTTCCCATGACTATCTTCAAATATTCAGTAAGGCACCAGGTGTGGTGGCTCACGCCTGTAATCCTAGCACTTTGGGAGGTCAAGGCAGGAGGACTGCTTGAGCCCAGGCTCAAGGAGGGTTGCAGTGAGCTATGATGACACCACTACACTCTAGCCCAGGCAACAGAGCAAGAACCTATCTCAAAACAAATAAATCCAGGAAGGATAAAAACCTTTCTTGATTATCAAGAACCATCTCATTTGTTTTTGTGGTCTGGAGAAACTATCCCCAAAGCTGTCTCCTTGGTCTAAGCAGAGGAAACTAGAGCACACTTTTCAGTATGTGAGTGTTCACTGGCCCAGAGCCAACTCTGATCTCATGGTTAATGGGAACCATCTTAAAACCCCAGAACTCAAAACACAGATCCTTTTTCCTTTAGGAAAAAAGAGTACTCAAAGCTTTGGTCTAAGACTCACCTAAGACACCACTATCACCTCTCTGGTCTGTCTTTTGGAAATGATGACAAGTAAGATTTTTGGTTTTTTTGTTTTGTTTTGTTTTTGAGGCAGAGTCTCACTTTGTTGCCTGGACTAGAGTGTCATGGCGTCAGCCTAGCTCACAGCAACCTCAAACTCCTGGGCTCAAGCAATCCTCCTGCCTCAGCCTCCCAAGTAGCTGGGACTACAGGCATGTGCCACCATGCTTGGCTAATTTTCTCTATTTTTAGTTGTCCAGCTCATTTCTTTCTATTTGTAGTAAAGACAGGGTCTTGCTCTTGCTGAGGCTGGTCTCGATCTCCTGACCTCAAGCCATCCGCCCGCCTTGGCCTCTCAGAGTGCTAGGATTATAGGTGTGAGCCACCACGCCCAGCCCAAGTAAGTTTTTTTAAAACAGCTTTACTGAGGCATAATTGACATGTAATACACTGCACATATTTATTACTTAGCATTCTACTAACTGAAGGTAGAGATTTCCTTTCAATTTATTTATTAATTTATCTATTTATTTATATCTGTATGATTTCATAGATTCCTATTTTATTCAATGGGTTATAATCCATCAATATAATTATTTACTTTAATGTTCAAATTGTCTAATATTTGGCCAGTGTGAGCCCTTCAAACTGGCTCTGGTGTTCTTTTAAAATATTCCTATGATTTTTTGAGAACTTCCATAATTTCTGGCACAATAAGATGTTAAGGCTTGAACATTTTCTTATCTTGTATTTTTCCTGCCCTAGTCCTTAGTCTCTTTTAGTGGAGAATGGTATTTAAAAACCAAGATCTGGGTATTATGCGCTCTTATGGCTACTGGGTTGTTATTCTTTCTATGCCCTCTCAGCTGACAATCAGGGAGTGTTGGTTTGTACACAAACACACACACACACAAACACACATACACACCCTTTTTCTATATGTTAGAAACCATGAGTTTATCCTGATACCTCCATTTAAAACCCAAATCATATGGTTTATTCTACCCTTCTCCCTTTCCATATTTGCATCTTCCTTCTCAACCACTGACAAATCAGCTCCTATTATCCTCAATATATTTACTTGTTTGCTCAATCCCTTTGACTGCAATCAGTCTCCCAACGCTGTGGGCTATATCCTCATCCTTGGCATTGTTGAATCATACTGGCCTGTGCCAGCTAAGAGCACCCCAACCTCCACCAACCAGGTGGTCCACTGAACCACATCTGTCTGCAATGGTGAAGTACCTCCTCAACCCTCATGGTTTTGGAAGTACTGCCTTCCTGGGAGGTTTTTTTGTTTGTTTGTTTGTTTTTTGAGACAGAGTCTCACTCTGTTGCCCGGGCTAGAGTGCCATGGTGTCAGCCTAGCTCACAGCAACCTCAAACTCCTGGGCTCAAGTAATCCTACTGCCTCAGCCTCCCGAGTAGCTGGGACTACAGGCATGTGCCACCACACCTGGCTAATTTTTTCTATATATTTTTATTTGTCCATTAATTTCATTCTATTTTTAGTACAGATGGGTCTTGCTCTTGCTCAGGCTGGTCTCAAACTACTGAGCTCAAACGATCCTCCCGCCTCGGCCTCCCAGAGTGCTAGGATTACAGGCATGAGCCATCATGCCTGGCCGAGGTTTTTTTTTTTTTCACATTACATTTTATTCTGTTCTTTTTCTTTCTGTCTCTTTAAAATTTTCTAATGTCAATATTGTTTAGTGATAAAGCTAAATCTAATAAAATGTTACCACAAGCATTGATTATTTCCCTTTGGTATTGGTGAAATCACAGAAAATATTATGATTAATTTTTGAATATATGTATAAAATTGTCCTTTAATGTGGTTTTATCTGTTTATGACATGAAAAGATTTTCCCCCAAAACAAAGTTTCTGGGGTAAATTCAAGATGCTTACAATGGAAAACAAAATACAACTTCCAAACCAAAAAGCTTATAAAATGATGAAGCTAGGCACACCAGGAAAGTAAATTATGGTCACTATGAAGAAAATTTATAACATGACCATAAGTCTTTATGAAAATCTTTATTTATAACAAGTACTTTACTTTTATTTATTTCATAAATAACAGAAGGGAGATTGGACACAGTTTGTAATGAAACCTAGAAATGTTTCTTTTTCCAAAAAGCAAACTTGTAAATCTCTCCCTTTGGCACCTTCTTCCATACCTCTTTTACTGTGCTGAAGAAATATTGAGTTCTTTTAGATTTTTGGTTATGTGAGTGGCTTCCAAACTGACTAGACTCTCCAGGTAGGTAGTTCCTGCACAGGGGTTTCCTGTCACTAGTTCTATGATTCTTCCAACTTGGAAAATTATCTCAGTCAGTTCATGTTTCATGGACTTTGTTTATGGAACACTTAAAGCTTTGAGAAGCACAAAATCCCCAACTGTGTACAAAATACATAAAGAATTCTTATAATCAGCAGTATAAAGACAAATAACCCAATTAAAAATTGGTAAAGGACTTGAATAGACATTTCTCCAAAGATACACAAATAGCCAATAAGCAGAAGAAAAGATGTTCAATGTGATTATTTACCAGGGAAATGCACATCAAAACCACAACATGAAAGAATGAATTTTCTAAAAACACAATGAGATAACACTTTAGTAACAATAACAAGTGTTGTTGAGCATATGAAGAAATTGGAATCCTCATACATTGCTGGTAGAAGTGTAAAAGGGTGCAACTGCTCTGGAAAATAATTTGGAAGTTCCTCAAAATGTTAAACATAGAGTTATCAAATAACTCAGCAATTCTACTTCTAGACATGTGCCTAGGAGAAATAAAAAAACTTATATCCACAAAGAACTTGTACGTGAATGTTTGTAGCAGCATTATTCATAATAGCTAAAAAGTGAAAACAACTCAAATGTCCATCAATAGATGGATATATAAACAAAATGCAGTATGCTCATACAATAGAATATTATTTAGCAATAAAAGTAGTGATACATACTACAACATGAATGACCTTTGAAAATATTATGCTAAATGAAAGAAACCAGGCTGGGCACAGTGGCTCACGCCTGTAATCCTAGCACTCTGGGAGGCCGAGGTGGGCGGATCATTTGAGCTCAGGAGTTCGAAACCATCCTGAGCAAGAGCGAGATCCCATCTCTACTAAAAAAAAATAGAAAGAAATTAATTGGCCAACTAAAATATAGAAAAAATTAGCCGGGCATGGTGGCGCATGCCTGTAGTCCCAGCTACTTGGGAGGCTGAGGCAGAAGGATCGCCTGAGCCCAGGAGTTTG
>CAUYPO010018010.1:0-26321 GCA_963574435.1 Cheirogaleus major | reverse complement strand
TGTTGAGTCATTATTTCAGATGGCATTGTTGCCAATGAGAGGAGGGAGAAAAGTGTAAACAGTTCCTCATCAAGCTGGGAAATGGGAGGTCTTTCTTTCTTTCTTTCTTTCTTTCTTTCTTTCTTTCTTTCTTTCTTTCTTTCTTTCTTTCTTTCTTTCTTTCTTTCTTTCTTTTTTTCTTCCTTTCTTCCTTTCTTTTCTCTCTTTCTCTCTCTCTCTTTCTCCCTCTCTTTCTTTGTTTCTCTTTCTTTTTTTCTTTCCTTTTGCTAGGCACCACTTAAATTTGGCTATAGATTTAAATTTATTTTTCAGCTCAGGATTTCTTAGACCATGTACATTGCATAAATTTGAATCCCACAGCTGTATACAAGCTGACTTCGGTTACAAATTCTCAGAGGATATCTTTTTTCCTACAAAGTTTTTAGCTGGAACTAAGATTTAACCTTATAACTGTAAAACATCATTGCATTTCAGTGGACTTTTCAAATCCACCTTTTTACTAATGATGTAGCTCTCCAGCTCCTGAATTTATTCAGAGAGGCTCTTAGTTTCAACTTCTATATTTCATAGGCCTGAGGCCATGTCCTCAGTCTCCAGTACTTCACTTTATCTTGAAACCTACACCTCTAAAGTTCAAGTATTTATAAAAATTCTAATATCCACTCTATCACTGAAATCAGTTTATCACTCTGGTTCCTATCTGCTTCCCAGCCTTGAGCCTATCAGTATTTTGTATACTATTTTGCCAGATTTGTTATGTATATTAAAGGGTCTTTGCTAACACACTTGCTTCATACTGTTGGTGTGACATTAAATGGGATAATTTAAATACCGCATTTAGTTCATTGCCTGAAATATATGCAAATCTAGAGGTTTGGGTTTTAAAAATACTGGACTGACAGAAGAAAAAAGCATTTGGCATATACTATTAGTGACAAGAAAGTGTCTCTATTCTGTTCCCTTAAAAAATCATCTTACACCATCCTGCAGATTGAGTGCACAATAAACATTCAATTAGATGAGAAGAATATCTCCCCAATTTGTCTGTATGTGCAGGGCTTTATACAGAAGTAGCTGTAAATAGGTATATAGAAATGTCAGGTTAAGAGTTTCATTTCCTGATAGCCCATGGACTTTGGAAACCTATAGAGGAAAAGACTCTCACAAACAATAGGAATATTTCTTTGCCCCTTCTCTTTTCAATCTAATTTTCTTTCCATTGAAAGCAGCTGTGCTTTTCTTACTCTGACAATTCAGAAATCAGGGTAACTCGTTCTTCATAAATGCTTTAGAATATGCTGGCAGAAGCTGCTTCTGACAGTAGGCTGCTAAATGTTCAATGGTGCTTGATTATACAGAAGGTTGAAAAGACCACTGTGATTATTTCCTTCTCTGTAAAACTGTCCCTTGTTTTATTACAAAACTGCTAATTCTTCCAGAAACCAGAGATTATCTAAATAAGCTAGAGCAGAAGCAGTGTTATGTAACAAGGGAAAGTTCTTTTCTTTTTTTCCCCCCTGGGGGATGGGTGACATTTAAAAAAAAAAAACAGCTTTATTAAGATATAAATCTCATACTATGCAAGTCATGCATTTAAAATGTACAATACAGTGGTTTTTAGGATAGTCACAGATATATGTCATCACCATCACCACAGTAAATTTGTAGAACATTTTCATAACCTCAAAAAGAAACCCTGTGTTTTTTAATAATTACCTCTGCTATGGTTGAAATATGTCCCCTCCAAAATTCAGGTGTTGCCAATGTGGTAGTATTAAGAAGTGGGGCCTTTAAGAGGTGATGAGGCCATGAGGGCTTCTCCCTCATGAATGGGATTAAATGCCATTATAAAAGAGCTTGAAAGAAGGAGTTGGTTGCTTTTTGCCCTTCTGCCTTCTGCCACAATGAAGAACACAGCATTCTTCCCCTCCAGAGGATGCAGCGTTCAAAGCATCATCTTAGAAACAGAGATTGGACCCTCACCAGAACCTCACCTGCTGGTACCTTGATCTTGGACTTTCCATCCTCCATAACAATAAGAAATAAATTTCTGTTCTTTATAAATTTCCCAGTCTCAGGTATTTTGTTACAGCACAAACAGACTAAGACAACCCTCTAAATCATACTCTTCTCTCCTTATCCCCAAGCAACAACTAATCTACTTTCTGTCTCCATAGATTTCCTTGTTCTGAACTTTCACACAAATGGGAGCTACATAATACATGTTTGTTTGTGTGTGTGTGTGTGTGACTGGCTTCTTTTGTTTAGCATAATGGTTTCAAGGTTCATTAATGTTGTATCAGTACTTCATTTCTATTTATGACCAAATAATATTTCATTGTATGGATATACCACATTATATTTATCCATTCATCAGTTGATGGATATTTGGGTTGTTTCTACTTTTTGTTGATTAAGAATGATGCTGCTGTTAACATTCATGTACAGGTTTTTGTGTGGACAGATGTTTTCATTTCTCTTGAGTATATGTTTAGGAATAGAATTGCTGGGTCTTATTGTAACTCTATGTTTAATCATTTGAGGAACTTCTATACTATTTTCCAAAGTTATGGCACCTTTTTACATTTCCTCCAGCAGTATATTAGGATTCTGATTTCCCCATGTCCTTGTTAATACTTGTCATCATCAGACTTTTTGATTCTAACCATCCTAGTGGTTGTGAAGTGGTATCTCATTATGGTTTTGATTTGCATTTTCCTGATAACTAAAGATGCTGAGTATCTTTCCATATGCTCATTGGCCAGTTATAGATCTTACTTGGAGAAATGTCTATTCAAATATTGTACCCATTTTTTAATTGAAGAAAGGCAGTTTTTTTCCAATGATTTCTAATGTATTTTTTGATAAAACCTAACAACATGTATGTCATATTTAATAATATACTTAAGAAACTTCCTTGATTAAGAAGAATAAAAGTACCTGAAATTGGAACTCCTTTGCAAAACCCAGGTCATTACATACACCATTCAACAAAAAGAACTTCAAATAATAAAGATTATACATTGCTGTTCACCATTGTCCTAGATTTTGGTGTTCTCCAAGGTCTTCTACAGTAGGACTTGAATCTTCATGACTCAATAATACCATTTATTAAAATATTCTATTTGACTGCCATGGTTTTTTATTGCAAATTATTGCTCTTATTGTGGGATATCTTGTCAGGTTTTCATTTATCTACTCCTTTGTCAGCCCTTTAAGAATAATTCAGAGTTAATGAGAAAGGTGTTTTAATTTTTTTTTTTTCGAACAATATTCACCCCTCTTACTTTACTATTGACAGAAGCCTATTGATCTATAGTAACTAGAGGTCACCAATGTTTGACACTGGGTCTCTGTCACTCTAACCCCGCCAGGTGGAGTGCAGCGTGCTTTGTCATACCCTGTTGATCTTACCCATTTCATGTCTATGTCAATGGTAATCATAATGCTTGGAATTTCTAGCAGAGTGTCAATGTCAAGGAGTTGATCATTTCTTACATGTATAAATAAATAGGACTTAATTTCCATAGTGTTTTAAAACCTTCATATGAATAAAGTCACACATCTTTTTTTTTTTTTTTTCCTGACCTGGTGTCTTGATTGGTGTTTCAGAAGATGCGAGCCAGCTTAAGAAGAACACTGAAATCCCCAAAGCAAAAGTGCATCATCTGGGATCCCTCAGTAAATTAACTGCTCACTTCCTTCTTCAAACTAATATTCTATACAAATTAGTTTAATACTTACTTCAATTCTAAGGGAGAAACCGGTCTTCAATTAGTGAAAATTATATACAATAGGGGATTTTCCCCAGATATTCTAGAATACATGTAAAATGGTATATGATAGAAACTGACTGGAACATCAGTTATAATGTCAAAATTTATAAACAACTAAAATGTCCATTAATGGGAGTTTATATGCTAATTATTGTTCAACCACATGATGTAATATCATGTGAGCCATTTAAAAAATATGAAATTCTGTATTTATGGTATAGAAAGGTTTCCAAGGTGTTTTAAGAGAAAAATATAGAAAATTCAGAACAGCATATATAACATGTTGCCATATATGTGGAAAGATATTTCAGTGGATAACTTTAGAAATGCATGGGATAACTCTTGAAGTTTATGAAAACTGGTTGTCTTTGAGGAGTGGGATGGTAGCTGAGGCATGAAGAAAAAGTGAGACTTCTCACTGTGTGTCATATAAGGTATTTCCATCCTATATCATGCATATTAATCCTATTTAATAATTCACAAATCTTATAAATAAATAGAGCAAAATAAGGAATTTAACACATATTTTGTTACATGCTATTTCCCACATCATACAACTTCTTGAGAGGTACTCTTCGAATTTATGTAATCAGGGCCGGGCGTGGTGGCTCACACCTGTAATCCTAACACTCTGGGAGGCCCAGGAGGGCGGATTGTTTGAGCTCAAGAGTTCCAGACCAGCCTGAGCAAGAGCGACCCTGTCTCTATCAAAAATAGAAAAAATTAGCTGGGCATGGTGGCGCATACCTGTAGTCCCAGTTACTCTGGAGGCTGAGGCAGGAGGATCGCTTGAGCCCAGGAGTTTGAGGTTGCAGTGAGCTAGGCTGATGCCATGGCACTCTAGCCCGGGCAACAGAGTGAGATTCTGTCTCAGAGAAAAAAAAAATACAAATTTAGGTAATCATAAATAACTCCTTCCTGGTAAAGTGGACTTGACTTCCATGATTAGGTTTCAGAAATTCTGCTGAGACTGCTGACTTTGTACAGCTATATACCGGCAGACTTTGAGAATATGGTGCTCTTGATCAAGAGCATATCTGTGAGGACTGTTTATTTTTTTAATCTATTTCCATTCAAGGTACTTTCTATTTCTATGGTTATTTAGGAAGTTGAATGAGGAAACCTAAATTAACTGGCACCATATTTCTGATTTATTCCAGTAAGGTTTTATTGACATTTCAGACTGCAGCTCTGGGAGCCTGCCCGTCTAAGTCGCTTCTTAATCCTACTGTGGTTTCACACCAATGTAAGAGTTTTGCTAATGTTATAGTACTTAAAACTAAGTAAAAATAAAATGAGAGTCTAAAATCTTGTTTCAATTTCATCCCAGACAGAAATTGGAACATTTGGGACCCCTTAATGAGGGGACCAACTGTTTTTAAATCCATTGACTATTTAAAATATCTTCTTAAAGATGGCATTTAAATGAAAAAAAAAAAAAAGAAAAGAAAAGAACTCAAGGAGCATAAGAGATGGTAAGAGAACTTATAAAAGGAAAGATGTAGTGTTGATTCTTCAAACCTTCATAGTTTTGGTTTAGTGACATTATGCTACCTTTCCAATTTAATTTTATTTTAGTTTAATGATGTCTGTTATAAGTATTATTTATGATAATATTAAAAAATTATTTTACTATACAAAAAACGTCTTTATCTAGCTGTTATGATCAGAGATCCTTCCATTAAGTTTTAAATAGATTCTTTCCCCTTTTCTTTTTGTGTACTTATTGGGGTGTGTGTGTGTGTGTGTGCGCGTGTGTGTGTGTAGGTGTCCTCAGGGTAAATACAGCCCTTATGGCTTAGTTACAAATGAAATCTGATTTTTTTTCCAGTTTTCCATGTAGTTTGTGTATGAATCACCTAAAAAAATCTTTATTAAAATGATTTGCATTTACTTGAGAATGTCTTTGTATATAATTTTTTTCCCAGAAAATGGATTCAAATTACTGAAACACTTCTAAAATTTTATAAACTAAAGTTTAATTGGGGAAAAATATGCCAATTCCTTGTTATTTATTCCAAGTTTTAGCTGGGGATTTTTTTTCAATAGTATCAACTAATCTTATACTCTGAAAGCTGTAATACGATCCATGCTTTTTAAAAAAATCTAGTCCTATAGTTCACCTGTGTAAAGCATGAGGGAAGAGAGTAACTTCAAGTGGATAAACCTGACAAGCAATACCTCAGCCAGGTGATCAAATTCAACATTGATAGTGATAAGTAATGTTGATAGTATGTACACTTGATACCATGTGATACAAATGACACTTTATCTCTGTGGTCTTCCTCCCCAAAACACATAGCCACAGTTTAATCATGAGAAAAATATCAGACAAATCTCAGTTGAACAAAGTTCTATAGAATACCTGACTGATACTCCTCAAAAGTGTAAAGATCACTGAAACCAAAATATGTCTGCAAAACTGCCACAGCAAAGAGAATATTGAAGACACATAGCAACTACAGTTGACCCTTGAACATCATGGCTTTGAACTGCACAGGTCCACCTATACATGGATTGTCTTCCACCTCTGCCACCCCTGAGACAGAGGTGGCAAGACCAACCCTTCCTTTTCCTCCTCCTTGTCAGCCTACTCAATGTGAAGATGACAATGATGAAGATCTTTATGACGATCCACTTCCACTTAATGAATAGTAAACATATTTACTCTTCCTCATGAATTTCTTTTTTTTTTCTCATGAATTTCTTAATAACATTTTGTGTTACTTTATCGTAAGAATACAGTTTTTAATACCTATAGCATACAAAATATGTGTTAATCAACTGTTTATGTTATTGGTAAAGCTTCCAGTCAACAGCAGGCTATTTAATAGTAAAATTTGGGGAGAGTCAAAAGTTATACTTAAATTTTCAACTGTATGGGAGGTCAGCATCCCTCACCTCCATGTTTCAAGGGTCAATTGTAAATATAATGAAATATTGTGAATAGGATCCTGGAACAGAAAAAAGATATTATATTTCCTTAATTAAGAAAATTTACATAAAATATGGACTTTATTTAATCATAATATACCAATATTGGTTCATTAGTTACAGTGTATGTCATACTCACATAAGATGTTAATAGTAGGGAAAACAGTATAGAATATATAGGAATTATCTGTACTATCTTCTCAATATTTTCAATACTAGAACTATTCTAAAAAAAGTGTTTTAAAAAATAGTTCAGCAGGACTTTCAAAACAGTCATATATTTTTTACATCCAGCTGGAGAAAATGTATACTAGTACCAATCCCTGTTGACATTAGTTTAACACGTGGTATAGCAAAGGGCATTTAATATTACTGTTTTTAAGTTGGGATAAATATGACAGGAAAAAATTAATAACATGCACGTTCATAGACTTCTTTCTTTTTCCTCCATACCTTATACCACATGGAAGAGCAGAGAAAGGATAAATGTTTGCTTAGGTAGATTCTCACTACAGAGGAAGTCACAGCTGGAGTGGAGCCGGGCTCTTCAAGACCTGTTCATGGTGAGGATGTTGTTTGTGTGCAGTGTGTACGTGTTAAGAGTGTTGGGCGGGTCCAGTTAGAAGGTGTTCTGTGGCTAAAAGCAGCAGAGAGAAGACTCAGAGATCAGAATGATAAGGAGGAGAGATGGAACTCTTAAAGTGAGAGAGAGTGAGTGGTTCCCAGGAATTTCAGAGACCTGAAGAAATGAAAATTTTTAAAACTAACTTACCATCGACCTGCTTAAATTATTGAAAGAGAGATAAGAGTAAATACTGGAATACTGTTAGGCTGGTTGGGCTGTTCTTTAAATGCAATCCACTCTGGCACAGGAAGATGTGGGTTTATGCATTTATAAGCATTGTAGTGCTCACTGTAACTGTAGATACACTAAAACTGGAATGATAGAGAGATTAGCATGGCCCCTGTGCAAGGACGACAGGTAAATTCATGAAGTGTTCCGTATAAAAAACTAAGCATTGTAATTATATTATATATATCCATACATATATATGTCTGTTTTAAATGCCATGTAAAAATAGGAAATAATTTCCCACAATATGGATGGCAACAATATCATGTCAAAAAACAAAATGCTACAAATATTAATAGTTAAATTGCATTCCCAAATGTAAATAGCAGTATAACAGTTGTAAAATATATCAGAATAGTGAGGTAATATGAACTTCTTTTAAAAAATACACTTAAGTGTCATATCCATTATTATTTTCTTGTAGAGTTTCTTTGAATAATCAGGATAATTTGTTTCTTTTCTAATTCCTTTACATATGATATCTGTATGCTAGAAACTAAATTCAGAAAATTCAAAGATCTATAGGCAACTCTGAGTGTTCTTTCTGATAAAAGAATCACAGCAAATATGATTTTGAACTCTTGCATTAAATGAATAATTATTATTTAAAAATAACATTCTAAGCGTCAGCTTAATATATACTTACCTTTTTTGCTCATTGATAATCCCAACTTTTCTATGCAATAAAGCAAAATTTATCCCATTTCTATTAAATTTTAAAATGACTTCTTCATTGTAGCTATTAATTCATAAAAAAGCACATGCAATTATGAACACAAGGAAAAATGTGAGAAAACAATTTGAAATACTCCTAACAGATGGTTAACTAATTACTGAGCTATTCTGTTGATAAAATATGAATTATAAATCAAACGTTGGTATGTAGTATAATATATGGCATACAAAGTTTATTCATAAATGCTCACCACTTAAACCCAGTACTATCTTTTTTGGATGCCACTCTATACCATATAAAACACTAAGAGGGATGGAAAAAATACAGCAGAAATGACAGCTCGTTTTAAACAACTTCCTGTTAGGAGATAAGTCATATACAGAACCAACTGCAGTATGCAGTAAGGATTATATATGATATCAGAGGTAGGATAAATTAGTTTTCTCTAATAAAGATAAGCTGTGTCTGAGTTAGACCTAATCATAAGTAGGCTTTAAACTTGTAGTTCTGGAAAAGCAGGGTTTTCCAGGCAGAATTAACAACAGGAGCAATGCCACAAGGAAAGGAAATTATGGCAAATATGGCAAAGAGTTAAACTTGACTAAAGTATGACACAGGAAAGATACGAGGGTGTAACGAATGAGATAAACAAGTCATTGAATCCATAGCTACTTAGATATTGGATTGAATTGACTGATTCATTCATTGTCACTTGTTCAAGCAAGCATTTCTTGACTGCATACTCTGTGCTGAATCACTGAGTATCCCTTGAGCCCTCAAGACCTTGTCCAGAAAGCTGTTCCAAAACTTAACTTTATTTCTTCCCAGAAGGATTTGAGGGTGAATCAAAAGCTAACCAAGACAAAGTAAATAAAGATATTAACACTTCAAGGCTTTTTGCTGCCTTCCATCTTCTCTGACACAACAGCAAGAGGCTGCTGGATTTGTTTGTCAGTGGTACGTGTCCCAGGGAAGAAATGTGATGAAAACCCAGGCCACACAGGGCAAGAAAGAGCTTGACTGACTCTGGCCTCTTTTTGCGTGGTGCGAGGCAGTCTGGTGCTAAACTTCAGGATATAGGCTGTGAATTCAAGTCTGCTTTAGAATCCTGGCTGTCACTTGCTAGCTTAATGGCCCTAGGCATGTCATTTAATCTCTCTGTGTCGCAGTTTTGTCATCTGTAATATAGATAAAGTGCTTAAAACAGTGCCAAGCACATGGTAAGTTCTTAAATATCAGTTATTGTAACAACTTGGCATAAGTATAATGCTCTAAACAATGAGGGATAGCTCCCTAGTGATAGTCTTGGGGCATCTTATTTTTAAATTAAGACTGTGGGGTTTCTCAGAGTGTCCATAATGTTGCTCTGGTTTGCTTCCTTCTACGCAAGACCATTGTCCTTACACGAAGAGCTGTGTCCTACCTTTACTTTTTCTAACCATTTGGCTTATGCCACGCCTGTTTCCACCTAGTCATGACATCCATGTTGGGCAAATGGATGCTTATACATTTGAAAATACACATTTAATCCAAGGCTGATATTTATTTAACATTATTATAAATGTACTAAAGATGAAAAATTTTAAGGCAAAATCAACTTCTCCTCCTCCTCTTTCTCCTCCTCCTCCTCCTCCTTCCTCCTCCTCCTCCTCCTCCTCCTCCTTCTTCTTCTTCCTTCTTCCTTCTTCTTCCTCCTTCTTCTCCTCCTCCTTCTTCTTCTTCATGGTGTTATAGAGTTAGCAATATACATTTATAATTAATCCAAGTAAACTTTAATACTGTCCCAGTTCCTGGGCAGTGCAAGTACCTTATAATAACAAAATATTTCTAATTTTTCCTCCCTCTTGTTCCTCTATCATCTCTTTCATTCATTTCACTTATATAAGTATATATGCATATATATACATAAGCATAGTTAATTAAATACATTGTTGATATTATTTTGACAAGCTGTTACTTATCGTATCAATTAAGATTAAGAAAAAATAGTTTTTATTTTTTCTTCATATATTCCTTCTCCTATGTACTTCCTTTTTAAATGTATATCCAAGTTTCTGACCTGTATCATTTTTCTTCTCTCCGAAGAACTTTTTAAACATTTCTTACAAAGCAGGTATACTGGCAATGAATTTCTTCAATTTTTGCTTGTCTGAGAAAGTCTTTATTTCTCATTCACTTTTGAAAGACAACTTCACAAAGTACAGGACTTTAAGTTGGTGGGTTTTTTTCTCTCAACACTTTAAATATTTCACTCCACATTCCTGTTTGCGTGGTTTCTGAGGATAAATTAGATGAAATTCTTATCTTCGCTACTTTATAGGTAGGGGGTTTTATTTGGCCCCCTCTGGCTTTTTTCAGGATTTTTTTCCCTTTATCTTTGACTTTCTAAAGCTTGAATATGATACATCTAGGTGTAGGTTTTGGAAGTATTTATTCTTGTTAAATTTCTTTGAGCTTTCTGAGTCTGTGGTTTACTGTCTTACTGTCTTACTACCTATTGAAAATTAGGGAAATTCTCAGTAATTATTACTTCAACTATTTCTTCTGTTCCTTACTTTCTTTCTTCTTCTACTGATATTCTCATCATCATACAGTTCTTGAATACTATGGGGATATTTTCATTCTTTTTTTCTCTTTCCTTTTCTCCTGAGGACTGTTATATCCTCAAGTTCAGAGATTCTTTCCTCAGCTCTGTCCCACCTACTAATGAATCCATCAAAAACAGTCTTCATTTCTGTTATAGTATTTTGATCTCTAGCATTTCTTTTTACTTTTTTCTAGACTTTTCATTTTTTGTTCTTATAATATCCATTTGTTCTAACATAGTGTTTATTTTTTTGTTAAATGCTATAGCATATTAATTATAGTTTTTCTTAGCATTCCTGGTCAGATAATTCCAACATTCCTGCTCTACCTGACTCTGGTTCTGATGTTTGTTCAGTCTCTTCAAGCTATGTTTTTTTGCCATTTAGCATACCTTGTAATTTTTTTCTTGAAAGATGGGCATGATGTACCAGGTAAAAGAAACTGCTTTTAATAGGACTTTAGTAATGCAGTTGTAAGATTTGTAGGGAGGGGAAGCCTACTATATTCCCATAATTAGGTATTAGTTTTTTGGTGAGCCTGTGCCACTGGATTGTAGATTTCACTAGTGTTTCTCAATTTTTTTTTCCCCTCTGGTGAGATAAGATGGCTAGAGCTGGCTTGAGTTGGGTGTTTCCCTTCCCTTGTTAGGTTAGGCTCTGGTAAAACATGTTGGGCTCTGGTAAAATGGTTTCTTCTGATGGCCAGCCTTGTTAAGAACAGAATGCTCTGGTGTATTTCAGAATGGTTACTGCTCCCCTCCCATGCTGGTAGCACTAGGAAATTTTTATCCAATATTCACAATGAGAACTTGGTAGAGCTCCTGGAGGTAAAACTCTAAAAACTGTGGGGGTCCCCCATGACTGGGTCCTTCTAGAGTTCCTAACTTCAGACTTGTCTATATTTAGCCCCTAGCAATTCATCAATTATAGTTCAGATTTTGCTACCTTGATACTGGTTCTCCCACAGTAAGTTGTGATTCTTTGTCTGTTTTTCCAGTTTTGGAGGCAGCAGTTTGCCCTGTGACCTCATTCCTCTGAAGGATCTAAGAAAAAATTGTTGATTTTTCAGTTTGTTCAGGTTTGACTTGATAGAACAAAGTGGTGACTTCTAAGCTCCTTACATGTCAGACCAGGAATCAGAAGTTACTCAAACCCTCTTTAAAATACTCACATTTATCCACAATATCTGGGAAGCCCCATCCATTTTGACTATTGCTGGTTTACAGTAGTCTAGGTTTAGATTTCCCCATTTTAAAAACTTGGAGAATTGGGGATATTTTTGTTATGTTCTGGTACATCTCGTTCTCACTCTACCCTACAAAGGAAAAACATCAAATCCTGATTGTCAGCCTCTGAGACAGCAGAAGTTTGACTGCAAAGCATGAGTCTGCCTTGCCTGTCCCTCCCAATAAACAATGGCTCACTGTGGGCCTGGGGTCCCCACCCAAGGTAAATGACTCAGTTGCAATTTCAAAAATATCATAAGCAAGCACAGAATATTTGTGCAAGGAGATGGAACAATAAAGCCTACTTTAACCAAGTTATGCATCATTTAATTACTATGGCATTGAATGGCACTGAGCAGAATCCTAAGAGCAATAAAAATAAGGATTGTCATAGCCACTAGAGATATTGTTTGGTGTTGAATTATTGCCTTTCTCACCTCTTTTTATTCTCTTCCTCTACAGATTTTGTCCCAGCACTGGTTAGCCTGTGCAATTATTTATTCTACAGACATTTAGTGACTTGCTTAGTTTCAGTTTGTCTCCTAGAGAAGCTCTCATAAGCATTTGTTTTATTCTGGATTTCAGTGTTTCCCACTGAATTTCTGAATCATAGACTCTCTGGAGTTTCATCTTTCTAGTTCTGAAAATATTTAATAAATTGTGGAAGAGAAAACAAGAGAGTCATTTAGAGTAATGTTAGTCAGAGAAAGCAACTTTGGAGATGGCTTACACCTGAAGAGTCCATCTCTCACCTTTCCTCAACCCACTTGGCAACTTTCTGCAATGCCTTCCAGACTTGGTTCCAGTGTCACCTCCTCTGCAAGAAGGTTCCTAACTTCCCCTGTGAATGACCCCACCTCTCTGGCTCACAAGTCTCTGCATATGACACAACGTAGACCTGTGCACATGTCTGCTTTTCCCCATATGCCATGAGTTATGTGAGAACAGAAGCCATATCTCACTTGTCTTTGAGTGAACAGAGCCTATCCCTCTTATGATATATATCATTTTTTATTTCAGAAGATTTTAAAATAGTTGAGAAAATTTTATGTTTTATGAATGTTCCCCATGCACATTATGGATGCTCTAAAGAAGATTGTAAGTGTCCTCAGCACTTATCAAATTACCACACAGTGTGTGTGCCTTCTTTTTGTGTTTTCTTCAGCTCTGGGTACATGGCACTTGGAAGAAGTCAGAAGACAGATGGCAATATTTCTGATGAGCCCTTTCTCAGGAATCCTCCCTGTTTATCATCACTAAAAAGCACTTATTAATTTACTTGCACTTTGTTCATATAAAGTAGAGGTTTTAACTAAATGGTTTAATCTATGATTTTAGATAGCTAAAAATATGCACACAATTGTTAGCTCCCAGAGGGAAGGGAAGGTTCTAGTTTATCTTGCCTTACAGCATACATTAAACAGTACAAAGTATTATAGCTGTTTTTAAAAATATTCTTTTATGACAGGGCTGAATCATAGGGCCAAGGAGCTGATATGAGCAAGCAATGCCTTTGCAGCTCAGAAGGCCGAATGCAGAGTTGAGGCAGGGATACTCTTAGTGGCATTGCACATTCTCTATTCCAAACTCTCTCCATCTCAGCCCTTTCCTTGTAATTTGACCAAACAGAGAAGAAAGTTGATAGCATTCTCTTGTATACTTTCACTGGCAGTAAGTGCGGTAAGTGCAGTGTTAATCCATCCTCAGGACTTCAGGCCAGATGGAACCCAAGGTGTCCTGCTAGCGGTCACGTATTCAGACAGGAAAAATGATTTGGGACATTGTAAATTCTCAAGTGAATTCATTTAGGCAAAAAGAGGTAAAGTATCTTTTTCCTAAAAAGCTATAAATTTTTTTAAATTGAATCATTCCAGTAATTATCTGATTATGTTTTGCCTTTGTGGGACAGATTTTGAGTGTTCACTCTTTGCCTATTTATTGATGATGGGGCTGTAAGTCTCTTGGAAGACCTTGACACCTGGCCAGCAATCATCCTCTCCACCCTCAGGCCTGATGTCATCCTGGGTGACTTCACCTGACAACCTTGCCTCCTGGTTCCTTGCCTGCCTCACCTTTGAAAACTTTCCTCCACCCATGGCCACACCTAGACCTTGTCACCTCCAGATTGGGTCAGTTCTCAAATAAAGCAGTCAGAGTCATTCTTAACCACGTGTTAACCATCTCTCTTCCGCTCACTTTATTGTTCCCAACACACCAGTTCTTTGACTTTTTTGGTATCTTTACTTTATAAAGTTCCTTGTCCCTCTACCCTGCCTTTATTCAGCTCCTTATCCATGCCATCATCCCTCTGTTCACCAGTTTTCTAAAACCTCTTATTCTATGGTCTTTCCACCACTCCTGACTGGAGAAAATCATACAAACCTTTATTAATCTAACTGCCACTTTCTCTGCTTTTGAATAGAGCTCATTGGCATTTCAAGAGAAAAATCACACTGCAGTCAGGATTGGTCAACTATATATTTATGTGTCAGATTTTGGTGGGGCACGCGTAGCTTCCTGATAGCACGATTATGCTTTTCCTGGTCAACATGCGACCATTCCGTGTGGCATTTCAGCAATAGCTGCTCCTCTCAAAAGTCCAGCACCTCCTTAAATCTGATTATTCCATCTCACTCTTTACTTTTAATGTCTCTTAATGTCACTGGCACATGCATATGTATTTCCAATGAGGGGAAGACTCCCTTGCTTCCAACCCCCCCTCCACTGTTTCTCTCCCTAGTTTTCTTTTTCCCATTTAAAGCCCAACTTCTTGAAAGAATTGTCTCTACCAACTATCTCCACAGTGCTCTCTCCCAACCACGACTCAACTTAGCCTTTTATTCTTACTGCTCTACTCAAGCAGGTTGTTAAAAGGCCACAAGTGATTGTAAGTCTTTATCTTACTTAATCCCTCACTGATAGAAATGCAACCAATTGCTCCCTCCTTCCTAAAATGACTTTCTTCCCATATCATTTATGTCACCACACTCCCTGGTTTTTCTTCATGTCTTTATATGTTCATTCATGGTTCCCTTGCTGTCTCCTCTTCCTCTGCCCATTCCTTTCAAATTGGTGTTATTGAAAGTGCGGTTTCAGATGTGTTTCCATGTCATTCCATGCTCTTGTAGCAGGCAGAGGAATAGCTCCCTTCCCAACGATGTGCACATCCTAATTGCTAGAACCTGTGACCAGGTTACCTTATGTGGCAAAAAGGGCTGTGCAGACGTGATTTTGTTAAGGACCTGTTAAGGACCAAGGATCCTTAAGGATCTTTGTTAAGATTATCCTAGATCATCCAGGAGAGCCCAATATAATTTAATAAGAGAAAGTGGAAGGCAGGAGAGTCAGTGAAGGAGATGTGATGATGGAAGCAGAGTTCAAAGTGACACAGGAAGCCTCTAGAAGCTGGGAAAGGCAGAGACAGAGATCTGCCCTCAAGCGCCCAGAAAGAATATGGCTTTGCTGACACCTTGACACTGTAAGATCCACTTCAAACTTCTGAACCCCTGGAGCTATATGATGACACATTTGTGTTATTTTAGGCCACTGTTTGTGGTAATTTGATAATGTAGCAATAGATACTAGGCCAGTTCTTTCTCTTTCACCTGTAGCTTCAGGTCTTTATTCTTTACCCATCTTCATTCAGCAGGCTCCCAAATTAGTTACGGTCACCTCATTGCTGTGGTTTGACCATTGCTATGGTCAAACTCATGCCCTAAACATATAATTCTTCATTCATAATTCAGTTTAGATATTGCCCCTGTAGCAGTATTAGGTAGATGAAAAGATTAGCAGAATGGCCCCTCCCTCGTCATTCAGTAACTTAGGCTGACAGAGGTCCTGCTGTCTTCAACATTTGGTTAAAAAAAAAAAATCCTCATTCCATGAAGAAAAGACCATGACACAGTGCACATGAGAGGTTTTTATAGGTCTGGCCCATAAGTGGGGTACTTTTCTTCTCCTCACATTCCACTGACTAGATTTCAGTCACATAGCAGCATCCAACTGGAAAGGACATAGGAAAATGTAGTCTACTCATGTGCCTGTGATAACAGAGAAAACATGGATTTTATTCAGTGTCTTATTGACATGACTCCCAAATCTATATTTCTAAGTCTCGCCTATTTTCTGACAACTGGAGCCACGTAGCCAACTTCTTACTGAATAGCTTGGACCAGAGGAATCTAAGAACCTTGAACTCAAAATTTCAAACTCTGAACACATTATCTTCCCAATGATGTGCCTCCTCTGGTGTTTTTATGTCAGTGAATGGTAGCAGCATTACCCACGCCAGAAACCCGGGGCCATCTGTGACTTCTCTCTTACTGTTTAATCCATTACCAGGTCAATAAACAGTGAAGAAAAGAATTATGTTTCAATTCTGTCCATCTCTCCAGCATTACTGCCACAACTCTAATCCATTCCATCACCATCACTCACCTAGAACATTGAAAATACCTCCTACCTTGGATCCTTGCCTCCATTCTTAATTCCATAAATGTATTCTTAACATTGTAGCCCAAACGATCTTCTATAAATATCAATGCCCCAGTTCATGTCATTCCCCAGTTCCAAACATTTCTGCATTTTCCCAGCATTCTTTTTTTTTAATATAGCATATTATGGGGGTGCAAATGTTTAGGTTATGTATGTTGCCCTTGTCCTGCCACCCCAGTCAGAGCTTGAAGCATGTCCCTCCCCCAGATGGTGCACATCGCACTCTTATGTATGTATATACCCGTCCCCTCCTCCTCCCTCCCATCTGCCCGACGTCTGATAAATGTTATTTCTATGTGTCCACTTAGGTGTTGATCAGTGAAACCAACTTGCTGGTGAGTACATGTGGTGCTTATTTTTCCATTTTTGGGATACTTCACTTAGTAGTATGGGTTCCAGCTCTATCCAGGAAAACACAAGAGGTGCTATATCACCATTGTGTCTTATAGCTGAAGAGTATTCCATGGTATACATATACCACATTTTATTAATCAACTCATGTATTGATAGGCACTTGGGTTGTTTCCACATCTTTACAATTGTGAATTGTGCTGCTATAAACATTCGACTGCAAGTGTCTTTTTTTATAGAATGTTTTTTGTTCCTTGGGTAGATGCCCAGTAATGAGATTGCTAGATCAAATGGTAGATCCACTTGTATGGCTTTAAGGTATCTCCATATTCCTTTCCACAGAGGCTGAACTAGTTTTCAGTCCCACCAGCAGTGTAGGAGTGTTCCTATCTCTCCGTATCCACACCAACATTTATTGTTATGAGACTTTTTGATAAAGGCCATTCTCACTAGAGATAAGAGATATCTCGTTGTGGTTTTGATTTGCATTTCCCTGATGATTAGAGATGTTGAGCGTTTTTTCATATGTTTGTTTGGCCATTATTCTCTCTTCTTTTGAAAAGTTTCTGCTCATGTCCTTAGCCCACTTTTTGATAGGGTTGTTTGATTTTTTTTTTTTTTTTTGCCGATTTTCCTGAGTTCTAAATAGATTCTAGTTATCAACCCTTTAAGGGATGTGTAGCTTGCGAAAATTTTCTCCCATTCTATAGGTTGTCTGTTTGCTCTCCTGAGAGTTTCTTTGGCTGTGCAGAAGTTTTTTAGTCTGATCAGGTCTCATTTATTTATTTTTGTTGCTGCTGTGATTGCTTTTGTGGTCTTCTTCATAAATTCTTTGCCTCGGCCAATGTCTAGAAAAGTATTTCCAACATTTTCCTCTAGAATTCTAATAGTTTCACACTGTAGGTTTGAGTCTGTTACCCAGGGAGAGTTGATTTTTGTGAGAGGTGGAAGGTGTGGATCCTGTTTCAGTCTTCTACATGTGGCTATCCAGTTTTCCCAGCACCATTTATTGAATAAGGATTCTTTTTCCCAGTGTATGTTTTTGTCTTCTTTGTCAAAGATTAGATGGCTATATGAGGATGGTTTTATATCTGGGTTCTCAGTTCTTTCCCAGTATTCTTAAGACATCAAAATATAACATGACATGCAAGACCTTCCATGACCTGTACTGGTGCCTCCTGCCTCATTTCCAGCCTTCTCTACCCCATTCTGTACTTTCTCACACCAAACTCTTTCAGTTCCTTTAAGGCTCCATGCTGCCTCTTGTTTCTGGATCTTCATACATCCCTTTTACTTGCCTGGCTCTTTTTTCCTCTCCCCTGACACTTTACCAGTCAAGTCTTATTTATTGTTCAGACTTCAGCTTAAGTGTCTTTTCCTCTGAGAAACTTTCCCTGTTATCCCACAAGAACATAAAGCCTACAACACACTTCATAGTCTGTCTTTCCTGAGATAACTGCAAGTTCTGTTAGGGCAAGAAAAAAGACTGTCTTATTGTTATCCTCAAGGCACACTATACTGCCTAGTACATAGTAGTTCTGAGTAAATATTTGTTGAAAAAATGAATAGATCCTCCTTTATGTATATCTAAGACTTATGAAGCTAGGTGAAGACCAAGACATTTATATTATCATCACCGAGGTCCAATTCCCACCTTTACTTCTAATTTCTTTAATGGTTAAAATTAACCTTAATAACAATAATAACTGCTGTCATGGTGTGATCCTCAATCATAAACAGCAGCTATGTTTTATGTATACAGATGGAGTTATTGAATGAACCCATTCATAGTGTTTCAAAGGGACACAATAATAACTGAAACCTCTACTCAATATAAGAATGCTTTATAAATAAAAACCAAAACAAAACAAAAATTATTTTCTAATTCAAGAAAATGCTTGTGTGTACGTGTATATATATATAACATTTATAAAAACATATATATACATATATATGTTGTCTTAGTCTGTTTCTGCTGATATAATGAAATACCTGAGACTGGGTGATTTATAAAGAACAGAAGTTTCTTTTTCACAGTTCTGGAGTCCCAGATTGAGTTGCCAGTGAGATTCAGTGTCTGGCGATTCTGTCTCTGGTTCTGAGATATAGTTGTGCTGCTGCCTCTGCATGTGACAGAAGGGACAAACACTGTGCTCTCACATGGTGCAAGGTAGAAGGGTAAAAGGGCCCTCATGAATGGCAGTAGAAGCTTTATCCCACCTCTGATATCATATATCATCCTTACTGCATACTTATGACTTACTTCCCACTCATGACTTAATAATCTCTTAAAAAGGCCTTACCCCTTAATATGATCACTTTGGGGTTTAAGTACCAACAGGTAAATTTTGGAGGGACATATACATTCAAACCGTAGCATATGCATATTCATATATGTATGTATATGTATATACACACACTTTATATATAATTTTCTTTTAACCCGACTTCATGTGTTTATAGCAGCAGGAAAAGTATACAAATTTTATGATTTCTAAACTACTAGCTAAATTCAATCCATCTTTTAATTCAGAAAGGGCCTAACATAGTACCCATAAGGGATCTGGTCCAACACTCTCTTATATGACAAAAAAATAATTATTATTTTTGAAATCATTATGGCCAATATCCTCTGCATTTCTCTAACTCAAAGCAAGATCATCCCCAATTGTGAGGGATAAAGTGCCTTTTATCTAACTTCAAGCTTATAAACATTTGCTTAAAAAAATCATTTTGATATGGAGATTCTTTGAAGAATGCTTACTAAATAATTAAATATATTTTAATGCTTTAAACTATGTTAATATCAAATTAAGAATAAAATTTCAATCACATCAAAATCTGAAAATTCAAAATTTTATTCCCAAGGAAAACATAATCTATCTCCCTGGTGTAAAATTCTGTTTTCATGAGAAGTTCTTTTAACATAGAACAATGCAATCTTTTATTTGACAGATCAAGCAATTCAATAAAATATTATGGGAAAGAATGGATCTGTGTAAGATTTAGGAGCTTTGATTTGCATTTCAATGGCACATCATTCCTTAAGGCTTGTCTATGCCATCTTCAATGGTGAGTTTAATAAATGATGGAAAATAATGCTGACTGTAAAAATATGTGTACAATTGGTCTTCCATGGGAAATGTGGAACGCTTTTATTGGAAGATAAATAGAAAACATTTTTCTGATGAAGCGAAGCCAGTTAGTGCCCCCAAGCCAATTCCTCCTCCAAGTAATTTGGCAAATAGTTTGACGTTTTTGTCTATAGTAACATTCTCACAATTTTCTTAGAGTTTTGGGCAGCAAGTTGTTTAATAATAATAACCAGATTGCAAAAATTCGTTCTGACGGATATTTGCTAACTCTGAACTGTTCAAGGGAGACACAGAAAGATCTATTCACAAAGAGGAGAGAGTAATGAAAATAAAAAGGAAAAAAAATGACTCTGTGGAAATGAGGAGGAAGAATGAAAAAAGCAAAGAGACCGAAAGAAAAGGTAAAAGGGTACACATGGTAAGTGAGGTAAAAGGACACCTAGAACTGCTTTTGATTTTCCTCAGTAGCAATAGTTCTAGATAGCATCTACTTTGGGTCTGGCATATCAAATGCAGCTTTGGAATATCCTTGGCTCTGCCTGGAGGATCTTTCTAGCATACCTGCCTCACCCTTGCAGTTTGAGCCAACAGTGACCTTTTGCTGAGCTAATTAGCTCTGTCCCATCAATATGGGGACACAAAGTTGAGTAGGTCTCAGCATAGTTGAAGTTCGACTGAAGAATCACCTTGAAAGTGATAGAGGAAGTATTCATTTATTTAAACAATGATTTTTCAGTTTCTAATATGTGCCAGAAGTATAACAGATTTTTGGAATGTGAATAAAGATAACAAATACATAGCATTCACTCTTGCTTAAAGTTTTTGTGAACTCATTTATTTCTTACAGTGACCTAATGAAACAGCTCTTATTATCACTCCCATTTTACAGGTAAAGAAACCAAAGCATAGAATGATTCCATGACTTGCCCAACGTAACACAAGCAGTTAAATGGTGGAGGCCTTAACAAGTGGGATCAGTGGGGGAGACACATAATATCATATGATGAGGGATAGAATGGCATTATATGCCAGAGGTGACAGAGAGGCAGAGATATTCCCCCTAACACAGAATGAGGGTGTCGGAGAAGACTTCTTGGAAAGATGGTACCCGATCCAAGTCCTAAACAATGGACAGGAATTAGACAAGTTAGGCAAGAGGTGAAGTGAAGACTTTCAGTGCAAGTGAGGAGCTTGAGGAAAATCCTAGAAACCAGAAAAGACACAGATGTTTGAGGAAAAGCACTAAGGCCACTGGGATAGGAGTCTGGTGAGAAGTTGGGGTGGAGGTAATAATAAAAGGAGGGAAAGAAGTAACTACTGCCCAAGCCCTAAAAATCCTGGTTTACCATTCAGACCATGGATTTTCATCAAATGAATTTTAACTGAGAAAAACATATTTAGTTCTTAATATTAGAATAAATAATAAATATTACTTATTGGTTAAAAGAAGTGCTTTTTTTTTTTTAACTTAGGCAGATCTTGGTTTTGAATCCTGCCTTCTACTTAATCTCTGACAGTGGGTGAATCACCCCCCTAGTCCCCCACTGCCTTGCTTGTAAAACAGTCCAATTATACATCTCACAGTAGGATGTTAGGGTGAGATGAGATCATGCTTAGTAATGGCTTAGTAAATGGAGATGCCCACAATATGTATGACAAACTAGAGAAGACAGGAAGGAAGGATACTTGTTAAGAGCTTATTTAAGTAACTCAGCGGTGATACAATGATGGCTCAAACCACCGATTCTCAATGGAATGGGAGTGGGGCTGATTTTGCTACTTCCAGGGGACATTTGGCAATGCTTGGAGACATTTTTGGTTGTCACAACTGAAGGTGGGTGATACTGGCATCCAGTGGGAAGAATCCAAGAATGCTGCTATACCTTCTGCAATATGTAAGACGTCTTCACACAGAAAGGAACTATCAGTTCAATATATCAATAGGGCCATATTGAGAAATCTTGTCTTAAACTAAGGGAGTAGGAGTGGAGACAGGAGGAAGTAGATAGATTGAAGCAATGTTAATGAAGCTAAATTAAAAGGTCTTTGTAACTGTTTTGATGTGAAGGTACCAGAGTTATAGGAATGAGGTCTGATTTGTTTATCCTAGCACTCATTAGAGTACCTTACACATAGATGTTACTCTAAAATATTTGTTGAGTGAGAAAAGGAATGAATACATGAATGAATGAATGAATGAATGAAGAAACAAGAAAGAATAACCTCTAGCTTTTTGGCTTGGGCTATTCAGTTAAGGGTGGTGTCAGCCTCTGCAGTACGGGACACAAGAAGAGGAAATTGTCTTGGGAAAAAGATGATGAGTTCAAGAGTGAATTTGAGATGCTTAAGACAACCATTTAAAAGTACACAGAGACTCAAATGTTCAGTCGTTTGATGCCTTAGTTGTCAAATCTGCCAAATGGGATACAAATTTTAAAAAGTAGAAACCTTCATTGAAAAGAGTCTATGAAGACAATATTAGATATTTATAAATTATAACCAAGAATGAATTCAAGGTGTTGTTATAGCTAGAGAAATCTACATTTTGTATCTGTTAATTTTTCTGAGGAAACCACATTTTAAAACTTTCATGGCCTTAGGGTGCCAAATAGTTCTTCTCATCATTCTTTCTTGCCTAACCTTGCTATTTTGGCTCTGAAGTGATGTAAAAAATCTGCTTATGCCATTTAAGCACTAGAGGCATTGGGACTACTCTCACCCACAGATGTGGTCACTTGTGTCCTCTCCAGGCTAATCCCTTCTCCAAACTCATTTAGTCTCCAAGGACCCATAGGACATGGACCAATAGCCCCTAGAATCCGAGCAGAGACATTTGTGCCTACAGCTCCCTTTGCCCACACTCAGAGGGTGCCACTCAATGGCCTTGTTGTATGATTTCTATGTCACTAGTGAAGCACAGGAAAGCTACAGATACCAGCAATATTGAGGTCATTGCCCCCACTCTGTTTATACCTTTGTCACTTCCACTGTGGTTATAACTCTGTTCTTCACACATGCCTTTGCCATAAAGCTCTTTCTAAGCTTCTTCTAACCCTCAAAGTCACCCTGTTCTTTTAATTTATAAACCATTACCTCAAACCACTTAGAGCCGGTTCCCTAGAGCCTGGGTCAGAGTATACTTGCAAGTGATCCACCACCATGCCCAGAAAAGAACTCACAAATCTTGAGTCTTCCATTCTCAGAGTGAATTCCTTGCAGGCCAGGGTGCCTCACCTCTCCTCTGTGTTCAGTGGTATTAATCTTAGTGGCTTTTATGTTCTCAGGGATCAGAAATGATCATCAGTTACACGAATTCTCCTTATACTTTCTAGAAACTTTCGGAGTCTTTTTTTTTTTTTCTGTAGGCATAGCCCATACAGCTAGTGTCTGATGGCTAAACTTTTACCACATAGGTATATACCAGAAAAAAAACAGATCAGTAGATCCAGGCAAGCTCCATCCTGGTCACCAGCTGCTGAACCAATTGTTTGTCCATATGGTAACAGAATGGAGGAAGTAATTTGCTGGGGAAGGGTGGGGGAAGGGGGGCTGGAGGCATTTGGACCATCTCCCAGACAATCAGAACCACCACGTCTGTCCAAGCTGTGTGGTCACTGTTGGGTTCCTTTAGGGAAGAATCCAGGGACGGAAATTTTGAAAGTCTTAATGAAAACAAGACATATGAAAGCTTCACCTGATATCTCAGCCTGGTTAAGGGAGACACCCAGAAAATGCCCCACATCTGTCATTTCCCACATAACTTTTTAGTTAATTATATTTTATTGTCATATTGGCACTGGGTAGAATTTTCTTCTCAGACCATCTGCATCTATTGAGTCTTAAACCCAATAGAACTAGCTATTCAAAACATAGCCATAAAGACATTGTGCATTTTATTTTCCACTCTCTTTATTATGTACCTTTAGGATATTAAATGCTGCCTAAGTAGGATCTTAGTAAACTCATTCGAAAGGGAGTTCTGATCAGACCACGTTTTTCATCATGGCCTGAAATTATTTATGGTCAGACTTTTAAATCCTAAATCCATCCTGTGATTTCTGTGGTCACGGGGTTTGACAATCTTGCTTTTCAAAAATATTGAGACACCAGGAAGAAAGCCTGAAACTAGTGCAGATGTCAGCACCTTTATTTATAAGAACTCACAGCACCGTCACAGAAAACATGCTAATGCCAGAAAGAGGGAGGAGGAGATTAAAGGAGCTGGGAGCAACAAGTTGGAGCTGGATTTCCTGGAGGTAGTACGTGCATGCACGCATAGGAGAATGTCAAAAACATTTTTAAAGTTTTTCAAAAGTCTAGCAAAAGAACATTTTATCCATTTGTCAGGTCTGTGAGCTCTGCTGCCTCAATTGCATTGGCTTTCTATTCATTTTTAAGTGACTGAAATGATGAAAACAAGTTCCTTGTGAAGTCTCGCCAAATAGCATCAGGGAACACAGTAACTGTTCATGTATTGGATCAGAGTTCACTTTCTGATGGAGTATTTTCATGTCAAAACGAGTATCCCGTTGTTATGTAGTCTTCTTGTCAGCTATTAAATTGCTACCAAGGACTACAGGGTTTTGTTTTTTTTCTCTTTTTAGTTTTAATCTTAAAAATTTCTTTCATTGAGCAAATCATTTTTTTCATGTTGATTTTGTGATCTGCAACTTTACTGGTGGGGTCTATTAGTTCTAACTTTTTTTTTTTTTTTGCTATAGTTTTGGGTGTTTTTTTTTTAATATATAAAATCAATTTATGTATAAACAGAGAGAATTCTACTTCCCCTTTTCTGATTTGAATCTTTTTTTTTTTCTTACCTAATTGCTCTGGCTCAATCTTCCAGTACTGTGCAGAATAGGGGTGGTGAGATTGGGCTTCCTTGTCTTGTTCTTAATACTAGAGGAAAAACTTTTGAGTGTTTCACTGTTGAGTATAATGGTATCCCAGGGTTTGTCATATATGGTCTTTATGGCACTGAGATGCATACTTTTGAATGTATATTGTTTCAAGTTTTTATCAAATGAGTGTGTTTTAATTTTGTCAACTGCTTTTAATAAAAATTTTGAGATGATTATAAAAAAATTTCTTCCATTGAAAGAAAGTAAGTGAAAGAAGTCATTGGTTCAACAGAAATTCTAACATGATATTGGGAAAAAGATATTTTGTGTGATCGCATGATAGGAGTTTCTCCCATGAAGGATTAATCTGGTTCTGGGAATAGTTTTTATATTCATTTTTGTGAAGCTTGAAGAGGCTTCAGTGTAACACCATATCCCAAGAGGTCTATAAAGTTGTTGAAATATTAAGAAAGGACATAATTGTTAAAAGACTAGTTCTTAAATGAAATCCCCTGTGGAATATGAAAATCTCCTAAGGCTACAAGGCGACAGTGTTGCATTGAAGACTGACATGGCTCAGTTCATTTAGAAAATACCATAAACGGCTTTATTATGGGAATTTGGGAAAGAAATCTTTCATTAAAATAGGAAATATTTGGCTCTACACTGCAAATAAAGTGATGTTTACATAATTTGTTACGATCTTTCAAAGATTCAATATCCTTCTGCTCAACCTTAATCTAAGTACTACATTTAATATGTGATTTTGAAAAAAAACACCATGAAATTCAGTTGTGTGTAATGTAATTTCTCATTTTGTATTATACCCTTTTGTTGCTCAATAATTCATTTGATGTCATTAGGGAAAATGATTCAAATTCCTACAATGAGCCCATGTGATATAGTCTTTGTAGTGGACTTTCATTTGTCTGGATTCTGTGTCCCCAAATTCATAAAGAAGAATCTGTGCTAGATCTCTAGTGGCATATGCAGAAGCAGCATTGCCATCAAACATGTGATTGATTTGTGTGGGCTTTTGGCTCCAAATACCAATGAAATCCTGAACTGGCTGGACCACATGTCTCTCTAGAAGCCCCTAGCTTTGAACATAGATTTTGAGCTAGCCCGAGGAGCCTGCTTTCTCTCTTTCCTCTGCAGAGCCCCCAGTTTTTTTTTTTTGTTTTTTTTTTGAGACAGAGTCTTACTTTGTTGCCCAGGCTAGGGTGAGTGCCGTGGCGTCAGCCTAGCTCACAGCAACCTTAAGCTCCTGGACTCAAGCAATCCTTCTGCCTCAGCCTCCCAAGTAGCTGGGACTACAGGCATGCGCCACCATGCCCGGCTAATTTTTTCTATATATTTCTAATTGGCCAATTAATTTCTTTCTATTTTTAGTAGAGACGGGGTCTCGCTCTTGGTCAGGCTGGTTTCGAACTCCTGACCTTGAGCTATCCACCTGCCTCAGCCTCCCAGAGTGCTAGGATTACAGG